>CM060883.1:76927500-77107500 GCA_030762935.1 Hymenopus coronatus
TAAAGTATCGTATATTAAAGATATTTACCTCACAAATAAAACGTATATTTTGAATTTTCTGGGAATAGCCTCTGAATACTACTTTATTCTGAATGAATTTTACGGAATTTTGCATAAAATATCAAACCGTAAGAGATAGACAAAAACTTATCATACAAAAAATGTAGAGCACATTAAAACACGCAATTTATGTTGTATGTATATATTTTTTTTCGTGGAGTTAAATGTTTTTGAGATATTCCTTGTTTTTGCCCTCAGGTTCGAAAAACTTATACCTTTCTCATACAGGAATTTGTCAACTCCTGTTCATACAAACAAAGGAACTTCAGTCACATAGCAACCAGCTTTTGACTATCACTTTAACCTTTGATACTCTCATATTTCCCTTCTACTTACAAGGAAGCAAGTAATAAGACTATTTCTGTTAATCTTTTGTCGATTAGCAAGAATTAAATAGAAGTATAAGCTTTTTAAAACTAACTTGTTGCAGAGAGAAAGTCATGTGAATGAAACACATCAGATTTTTATTGCTTTCATTTCCACTTTCTCTATACATACTATGTAGATAGTATATAGAGAAAGTATTGTATTGCACTTAAAAATTCGATACCAAGATTTCACCGGTAATACATGTTTTCGGACCACCTGAAACCAAAAAAAGAATTTTTAGAAACATATCCGTGTGTATGTGTGTGTTTGTGCATAGCATAGCTCAAAAACGAGAAATCTGTTAAATACCAAACTTGATAATTATGCTCACTACCTTCTAGGAATGTAACAAAAAGATTTTCAAAAAAGTCCCCCCACCTGCCACTACCCTTTACATGGAAAATTTCGAAACCTTTCGTTTTTTTTCAAAAATGGCTGTAACGATTTTGAATAGTAGCGCTAAATATTAAATGCAGTAGTTGTCAACGAACCTGCAGTAAAAAAAAAAATCTGATGTGTTTAATTTATATTACTTTCTCTACATCTCTGTAACAAATTATTGTTAAAACCTTATGCTTCTATTTACTTCATGCTCATCGAGAAAAAATTAGCAGAACTAGTCTTATTACTTGCTTCCTTGTAAGTAGAAGCGAAATAAGGGAGTACTATAGGTTAACGTGATAGTCAAAAGATGGTTGCTATGTGACTGAAGTTCTTTTGTTTCTATGGACACGAGTTGACAAATCCCTGTATGAGAAAAGTTCTTCAAAGCTGAAACCAAAAGCAAGGAATATCTAAAAAACGAACAGTTCCACGAAAAAAAAATATAACATAAAGTGTGTGTTTCAACGTGTTCTACATTTTTTGTAAGGTAAGTTTTTGTCCATCTCTTGCGGTTTAGTGGTTATGCAAATTTCAGTAAAATTGATCCAGATTAAAGTAGTCTTCAGAGGCTATTCCTAGAGAATTCAAGATATATATTTTATTTTTCAGGTAAATATCTTTAATATACGAAATTTTAATCAAAATCATTAGAGTCATTTTGAGAAAATCAAAATTTTCGAAAAATGTTCCATGTAAAGGGTAGTTGGAAGTGGGGGGGATTTTTATACTTTTCTTCGTGGGGCATCCCTGGAAAATACTAAACTTAAATACCAGGTTTGGTATTTTAGCTACTTTTCGTTTTTGAGTTATCGTGTTCACAGGCACACGGACACACGGACACACTGACACACGGACCTTTTTCTGAAAATGTTGATAAAGGAATTCAGTAAACCGGAGTTTCACTTTGGATACCATACATAACATTTTGAATGGAGAAGATTTCCCAGCCATGAAGACTGGCAGTGACATCTTGGCTCAAATCATCTGCATTGAAAAACCGATACCACTTGACAATAAATGCCTTGATAGAGGAAGACACTATAACTTTGTAAATAGTTTTGTGTTGATAACTTATATTATTATTTAGATATGCCAAATCGTCTGTCACTTTCTGGATGACCCTCGTAGGTATACACACACAAACACACACACACACACACATTGTGGGGGCTAGGAATCGCTACAGAATATGTTCAAGGAAGAAACTAGGTTAAGAATGGAAGATATTGAAAGACAAGGAATAATAAGGTGTTTCAATACGAAAATCTATTTGGCGAGGTATAGACAGATGAAAATGGTCTGGAACAGGTAAGGCTACATTGAAAATGTGATAAACTAGCAAGAATAGGGGTTGTGAAATTGAAGGGTTTGAGAGGAGAGAGAGATTTGGAGAAGTGACCCTTGTATCACCTGAAGGATAAAGAGTGACAAATAGCTTTTGAATAGAATTTACTAGAAATACTAGGGAAAGGATACGTTAAAAATAATGGGCAATGTTACCAAAATAAATTTAACTGATAAAATTAATGATTGCAAAAATCTGAGAGAAATTTAATCGAAGTTCGGAACCTCATGTGCAGAGTAAAACCAAATGGTCGAAGGACGTTAGCAGAACGAAGATGAAAAGTGAATGACAGTAGTTTGTATATATTCGAAGTATAAGTAAGTCAAGAATCTCAGGGCTGTTGAGTCTGTTGGGCCCCAGGATATACAGCAACTCCGTGTAGTATACCAGTTCCTGAAACTTGTGGAAATAAATAAATAAATGTATAATTTTGGGCAGGAGAGTTAGTATATGACCATAAAAGTACTTGTGACTTTGCAAGTCGCCCTCGGAATTTTGTCATCTCAAAAAGGAAATTAATTTGAGATTGTTTGTGGTTCCCAGAAAAAAATGCGAGTAAGTTGAAGATCCTAATGCCTTCCTGGTATGTTGTTTATTTGGATATAGCAAGCACACGCACAGAGGATAAGCCATGGTTCAAACCCCGGCTGTAGCATATTTTTACTTTCTCTGCCCCGTATGTACATAGGGATAAAGAAGTATTGTATTCCACCCAAAAAGTCGATACCGAGATTTCACCGGAAATATATGTCTTAACACCCCCTGAATCCAAAAAACGCATTTTCAGAAACAGGTCCATGTGTGTGTGTGAGTCTGTGGACAGCATAGCTCAAAGCTTGGTATTTAACCGTCAAAAAAATCCCTCCCATTCCGAACTACCCTTTACATGGAAACATTTTCGAAAATTGTATTTTTCTTAAAATTGGCTATGACGATTTTGATTAAAATACCGCATATTAAAGCCACATCTATCACAAATAAAATATCTTGAATTTTCTGGGAATAGTTTCTAAATACCTGCTTATTCTGGATGAATTTTGCTTCATTTGGTATAACTAGTAAACCGTAAGACACAGACAAAAACTTACTATGTAAAAATGTAGATAATTTTAAAATACACAAGTTATGTCATGTACATTTTTTCCGTTGAGCTTAATGTTTCCGAGGTATTCCTTGTTATTAGTTTCAATTGTGAAGTACTTATACTTTTCTCAGACAGGAAGTGTCCGTTTTTCTTTTGTTCTACTCCTGGCCAAGCAAAGAAGCGATTTGCAATGACAATCGTATAACGACAACTTTTAAAACATTTGACTATCACTTTAGGAACTAAGTAACGCAATTGAGCTAATGTTTATCTCAATCAGTATGGTGTTCTTTTGTAAGAACTTTGTTTATAGAGTAGCTAGAGAAAGACATGTGCATGTAACACATCCGATTTTTTCAGTCTGGTCCCAAACTTGTCTCACAACGGCTGGTGTGTTTTTTGTTCTTTTTTGTGTTCTTCGGGTCTTCCACTTGTACATCACAGCATAACTGTTTAAAAAATCTGATGTGTTCCATTCACATGACTTTCTCTATATCCCTGCAACTAATTATTCTTAAAAAGCTTATACTTCTATTTACTTTATGCTAATCAGAAAAAAATAGCAAAAATAGTCTTATTACTTGTTTCCTTGTAAGTACAAGCGAAATAAGGGACTACCATAGGTTAAAGTGATAGTCGAAAGCTGGTTGCTATGTCAATGAAGTTCCTTTGTTTATATGGATAGGAGTTGACAAGCTCCTGTATGATAAAAGTATACGCTTTTATAGCAGAAACCAAAAATAAGGAATGTCTCAAAAACGACGAGCTCCACGAAAAAAATGTATATAATATAAATTGTTTGTTTTAATGTGCTCTACATTTTTTGTGGAGTAAGTTTTTGTCCATCTCTTACAGTTTAGAAGTTATTCAAAATGCAGTAAAATTCATCCAGAGGCTATTCCCAGAAAATTCAATATATACATTTTATCTGTCAGGTAAATATCTTTAATATACGGTATTTTAGTCAAAATCGTTAGAGCCATTTTTTAGAATATAAAAATTTTCTAAAAAAGCTCCATGTAAAGGGTAGTTTGGAAGGGGGGGATTTTTCTCAAAATCTTCGTGTCGCATCCTTGGAAGATACTAAACTTAAATACCAAGTTTGGTATTTTATCGACTTATTGTTTTTGAGTTAGCGTGTTTACGAACACATGGACACACACACGGACCTGTTTCTGAAAATACTTTTTTGGATACAGGGGACCCTAAAACATATATTTCCGGTGAAATTTCGGTATCGAATTTTTTGGTGGAGTGAAATACCTTCTCTGTACACTATGTACATAGTACATATAGAGAAAGTAAAAAATAGTACAGTGGAGGAATGCATGGGAGTAGGATACCTACTGATATGTTCAAACTTTGGTTTGCTAATGGGTAAGAAAGCTTTAGATTTTGGTACCAGAAAGGCTAATGAGTACATTACATTTGGTAAAAGGGATTTGATGCCATGATACATTATTTTGAATTTCAAGGTAAATGAGTCCTTATTAGAACTCTTAAAACTGCAGGCTTCCCTGGTATTTAGAACTCTTGCCTCGGAAGGCCTCATCCATTTCATATCTCTTTTGCTTTACACCCGACCAAGGAAAGAGAAATGAATTACAATGACAACCGCATAGCGACAGCTTATAAAACAATTAACTCTTTCTTTAGTCTAGTATATTTCCTTATTCCTCTTCTACTAATAATGAATTAAGTACCTAAACCATTTATAATAATGGTTGTCTTGATAAAAGAATAATCTTTTGCAAGATAGTTTGGTTGCAGAACAGCTGGACAAAACCACTTGAATGGAACACAACAGACTTTTTAGTGCGGCTCTATTTATAGGTTAATTCATTTCGTATTTTAAAAATTGCTCCAATGCAAAAATATCTATCTCATGACTTATTAATTTTAATTGGGCAATTATCACCTTATGAATATGAAACTAGCCGATTATGTTTAAGAAGAAATTAAAAATGGTTCCAATTGACATCTTAAGCACATTTCAAAATACCTCCACACTTAATGAAAGAAAAAATCTAATGTGTTCCATTCACCTGACTTTCTCTACATCTCTGTAACAAATTATTATTAAAAAGCTTATGCTTCTATTTACTTCATGCTAATCGAGAAAAAATTAGCAGAAATAGTCTTATTTCTTGCTTCCATGTAAGTAGAAGCGAAATAAGGGAATAGCATAGGTTAAAGTGTTGGTCAAGCTATGTGACCGAAGTGCCTTTGTTTGTATGGACAGAAGTTGACTAATTCCTGTATGAGAAAAGTAGAATTTTTTAAAAGCTGAAACTAAAAACAAAGAATATCTTAAAAACGATCAACTGTACGAAAAAAAATTATATATCATAGATTGTGTGTTTTAATGTCCTTTATATTTTTTGTGTGGTAAGTTTCTGTCCATCACTTACGGTTTAACAGCTAGGCAAAATTCCGTAAAATTGATCCAGAATAAAGTAGTCTTCAGAGAATATTCCCAGAAAATTCTAGATATACAGTTTATTTGTTAGGTAAATATCTTTAATATATGATATTTTAATCAAAAACTTTAGAGCTATTTTTGAGAAAATGAACATTTTTTAAAACTTTTCCATGTAAAGGGTAGTTGGGGGTGAGGAGATTTTGATGAAAATCTTCGTGTCGCATCCTTGAAAGATGCCAAACTTAAATACCAAGTTTGGTATCTCACGGATTTTTCGTTTTTGAGCTATGCTGCAACACAGACACACACACATCCACACAGACACACACGGTAATTTCTTTTAAAATTATTTTTTTTTTTTTTGGATTTACAGATCCCAAAATAAGTTCCGGTGAAATCTCGGTATCGAATTTTTGAGTGCATTACAATACTTTCTCTATACACTATGTACATAATACGTGTATAGAAAGTAAAACTCTGATGTGTACAATTCACATAACCTTCTGTACATCTCTGCAACAAATTATTCTTAAAAAGCTTATACTTATATTTACATCATGCTAATCAGTAAAAAATTAGCAGAAATAGCCAAATTTCTTGCTTCCTTGTAAGTAGAGGTGAAATAAGGGAGTACCATAGGCTAAAGTAGTAATCAAAAGCTGGTTGCTATGCCACTGAAGTTCCTTTGTTTGTATAGACAGCAGTTGACAAATTCCTGTAAGAGAAATGTGTTTTTCATAGCAGAAACCAAAAATAAGGAATATCTCAAAAAAGACGAATTCTACGAAAAAAATGTATGTAACATAAATAGTGTGTTTTAGCGTGCTCTACATGTTTTGTGCAGTAAGTTTTTGTCCATCTCTTGTGGTTTAGCAGTTATTCAAAATTCAGTAAAATTCATCCAGAATAAACTACTCTTCAGAGGCTATTCCCAGAAAATTCAAGAAATGCATTTTATTTGACAGGTAAATATGTTTAATATGCGAGCTTTTAATCAAATTCGTTAGAGTCATTTTTAAGCAAATCAAAATTTTCGAAAAAAGTTCTATGTGAAAGGTAGTTGATGGTGGGGGGATTTTCTTGAAAGTCTTCATGTCGCATCCTTGGAAGATGCCAAACTTAAATACCAAGTTTGGTATTTAACGGATTTTTCGTTTGTGAGCTATGCTCTCTACAGACACACACGGACATTTTTTTTAAAAATGCTTTTTTTTTTTTTTTTGTATCCAAAACATGTATTTCCGGTGAAATCTCGGTATCGAAATTTTGGGTGCATTACAATACCTTGTCTATTCACTATGTACTTAGTACGTGTAGAGAAAGTAAAAATATATTTTCATGTTTTGTTAGAAAAGTAGGCTGAAAACACAACAAATTGGGACATTTTCGTGTTATTAATTGGTAATGCTCAGAACTCTCAGCAGAGGCGCTGTTGACCGATGTCAGCTGAAACCTGCGAGACAGATTGCCACGTTGCGCGATAGACGTTCAATTTTTCAGACACGTGCCCTTTTTTCTGTTATTGTTTTGTCAACGCCTCTTGTGTCGCTGGGAGGCATGCAGAATGCGACACTGCATCAATTATTTCTAATATTTGTGCCAAGCGCTTCATGGGCCTTTGCTCTCTCTCTCTGCAAACCTGAATTAATTACCACCTGAGGTAAAATCCACCGGAAGCAATCCAGCGCACCGTACAAATAAATAAACAAAAAATTATAAATAACTTATACACTTAGAGCATGTGTACCAGTCGAGAATTCATTTCTTGGAAAAACTCGATTACGCTTTTCAATTATATAATTCTAGAAATAACCATAAAATATGACTGTCTATGACGATATTAAACCATTATACAGGATGTTAATGAACTACACCGAAATATTTTGCGAGATTGTACGTGTGACTGATATAAGTAATTTGAGATCGGCGATGCATGGTCCCCGGATAAACATAACGCAACTACATAGTGTTAAACGTGTGGGCATCAGGTGCTGATAAGTCGGTGTTAAAGCAAAGCAGGTTGAAAACATGGCTTAGAATGTCTTTAAAACTGCTGCCCGGATATAGTAATATCGATTTTTAGCAGCTCGTTACTAGCGTTCTCAAGATTTAATGTCGCAAAAATCTGCAAAATCTCGAGCTAATCTCTTGACAGTGCGACACTGAGCACTCATTAACTACGGTCTTGAGTTATGTAGCCTATTCTGGAGGCGTTTTTTCAACTGCTCTGGTGGGTTAATACGTAAAGCGGGAAGTATTATTCCAAAGTCATGATTTCGATTCCTATCATAGAGTAAATGTTTTTTATTATTATTTTATTCATTGCAGACGAAGTGCCGCGATACGTGGCCTACTGGCATTTCAGAAACGTATAGCTGTTACTTCGAAATTTCAACAGACAAACCATAAGTCTCCTATCTCAAATTACTTATAATATAAATATTCTGTGAAAATATTTCGGTATAGTTCATTAACACACTGTAGAATAAAAAAAAGTTACTTTTCTTATGAATTACAATGTGACAGTTGAAATCATAGTAGGGTGACATTCGATTCTTTTCCCATGTCTGAGAGTAAAACAAAAGAAATATCAAAACAATAAAGGCTCTAGATGGCAGAGTTCATAACATCAGGGAAGCCTGCATTTTTTAGAGTTCTAATATGATTCTATTATTTTGAAATTCATAATGGTATGTAGGTGCTGACTAGAGCCATAGCATAACATGCCCTTTAGAAAATTAAGAAGAGCAATGACAATCGCCATTGGCATAACTAATACTGAAATCTAGTATTTCTTAGCCATTAGCAAACCAGAATTTGATTATATTAGAAACTTAATTCCCTCCACTGCAACACCGTTTCTAGTCAGTCATGCTGATGTAAGAGTAAAAGACCCGAGCAGCTGAAAAAAAAAAAAGAAGAAAAGAATCTAATGTGTTCCATTCACATGACTTTCTCTTAATATCTGCAACAAATTATTGTTAAAAAGCTTATGCTTCCATTTATCTCATTCAAATCGAGGAAATATTACTGAAATAGTCTAATCACTTGGTTCCTTGTAAGTAGAACCGAAATAATGGAGTACTATAGGTTTAAGTGATAGTCAAGGGCTGGTTGCTATGTGACTGAAGTTCCTTGTTTGTATGGACAGGAGTTGACAAATTCCTATATGAGAAAAGTATAAGTTTTTCAAAGCTGAAAAGAAAGAAATATAAATATATATATATATATGTCATAAATTGTGCGCTTTAACATGCTCTACATTTTTGTCTATCTCTTACGGCTTAGTAGTTATGCAAAATTCTCTAAAAATGATCCAAAAAGGTAGTCTTCAGAGCCTATTCCCAGAAAATTCAAGATGTACATTTTATTAGGTATGCGTATATGTTTAATATACGGGATTTTATTAAAAATCGTTAAAATCATTTTTTAGAACATCAAACATTTCGAAATTTTTTCCATGTAAAGAGTAGTTTGGGGTTGGGAAATTTTCTTGAAAATATTCGTGTCGCATCGTTGGAAGATACCAAACTTTAATACCAAGTTTGGTATTCAACGGTCTTTTCGTATATAATAGATATTGCAGATAATAATCAAGCATGATATTGTGGGTAAATAAACATAACAGTTTTGAGAGATAGGGCGATTCTGAAAATCTTCAAGTGGCATCGTTGGAAGATACAAACTTAGATACCAAATTTGTTACTTAACCGGATTTTCATTTTTCAGTTATTATGTACACACATACACACTCGGGGCTTTTCCTAAAAAGATGTTTTTATATTCAGAGGACGTCACAACAAATACGCCCGCAAAAAGCTCTACAGCCAAGGAGATTCCTTTTGAACGGAAAACATTACCTTCCCTATCTACTATGTACATAGTAATTAAACGTAACTCCATGGCACGACAGTCCACAAGGGAGCTTGGCCTACCGCCCGGCCGCTGCATTCCCCATCTCGATTTGGAGCCACTACTTTTTACCTTCTCTATACATGTACATAGTGTATACAAAAGGTATTGTATTGCACCCAAAAATTCAATACCGAGATTTCACTGGAAATACATGTTTTGAGACTCCCTGAATCCAAAAAAGCATTTTTAGAAAAATGTCCATGTGTGTGTGTGTGTGTGTGTGTGTGGTCAGTGAACACGACAACTCAAAAACGAAAAGTCCGTAAAATACCAAACTTGGTATTTAAGTTCAGTGTCTTGCAGGGAGCGACAGGAAGATTTTGAGAAAAATCCTCCAACCCTAGACTATCCTTTACAAGGAACTTTTTTCGAAAATTTTGATTTTCTCAAAAATGGCTCTAACGATTTTGATTAAAATATCGCATATTAAAGATATTTACCTGACAAATAAAATGTACACCTTGAATTTTCTGGGAATAGCCTCTGAAGACTACTTTATTCCGGATGAATTTTACGGAATTTTGCATAGTTGCTAAACCGTAAGAGATGGACAAAAGCTTACCTCACAAAAAATGTAGAGCACGTTAAAACACACAATTTATTTCATGTACATTTTTTTTTTGGATCGTTTTTGAGATATTTCTTGTTTTTACTTTCAGGTTTGAAGAAGTTATACTTTTCTCATACAGGAATTTGTGAACTTCTGTACATATAAACAAAGGAACTTCAGTCACATAGCAACAAGCTTTTGATTATCACTTTAACCTGTGTTACTCTCTTATTTCGCTTCTACTTACAAGGAGCAAAGTATTTCTGCTATTTTTTCTGAGTAGCATGAAGTAAATGGAAGCCTAAGCTTTTTAACAATAATTTGTTGCAGAGATGTAGAGAAAGTCATGTGAATAGTACATGTAGCCAAACCAATAAATACAGTTTATAACAACACGGTTTCCAAAGCTTAATCCATCGTTAGGTTGCATGCTATCGAGCAAGATGCCTGCCCGGTAACGTCGCCCTCTGTGGTGTAGTGGTTAACATGCTAGCCTCATATATACAAAGTCGAGGGTTCAAACCATGCGAAGGTTGAGGATCCTCAAGCCTGATGGAGAGTGCTGTGAGCAAAAATTAAGCGGTCTTTCACTATCAGTAAGGAATGGGACGCTGAGAACCACAGCTCGCATTGGAGAGGTGCTGGGTTTGAATCCCGGAGATCGCTTACCTGGGGAGGACAAGATGAATCCTAGGTGTTTTCTTCTACCATAAACATTACTTCCCTTATTCTCGCTCGTTTCATTTCATGTTTTAGGTGGGCTTTAAGGTGCTGCAGGGACGTCGGTACCGGACAGATGGCTCCGCGCTAACGTGAGAGGCTCGCATTCTTTCCCTCAACGTCAGAGTTTTTTTTTTTTTTTTGTTGTTGTTCTTTTCTTTTAGTGTTTAACGCCCGCTTTAACAGATATGGCACCGCAGGCAAAGACACTGATGACTAATGGAATGAAGACGGAGCACCGGTGCATTATGATGACGAGGGAAACCGGAGAACCGGAAAAAATCCGCTTTTGTGCCACTTTAATAATAATAACTCCATGGCGCGACTGCTCACAAGAACCTTGGCCTACCGCCCGGCCGCTGCGTCCCTCATCTCGGTTCATGATAGACGTCATAGATGGGGTGCAGTATAGGAGGATGAGACGTGGTCAGCGCCTCGAACCCCTCCACCCGGCTGGTTAATGCGGTCCTCATGACCTGTAGCTGCTACTTCTCCATCAAGTAGCTCCTCAATTGCCCCCGCCCCAGGATATCATGAGGCTAAGTACACCCCGGGCCAGGTCTCCTGCTTGGTAAGCAGCTACTGTACCACCGTGCTAAGGAGACGACCGCTGCGCCACTTTGTCCACCACAAATCTCACGTTCGGTTGTTTGAGATCGAACCCGGGCCGTCTAGGTGAGAGACGAGTGGTCTAACCACGGAGAGCTATCTTGGCTGCCAGGGTCGTGGCTCTGCCCCGTTGGAATTGCTCTCATATGGTGCGCGGGTGTTCAAGCTTGGAGTGCTCGTGACCTCTGTGGCCTTCAGCGGATTCTAGCCTTATACAGCTCCTTCATTTCATTCATGACTCCCAGATATGTAGCTACAAAGATGCGTGAGCAAGGGGAGGTGTCCCCATCCGTTACAATGTACTATTCTATCTTATCGTATATTATACAATGCGTACTTTGTATGCATCAAGTTGAAAATAAACAAGGGATAACTTTTGAAAGCTTCAAATTGTTTACCATTCTAACGAGCAAGCGTTCAGTTTAGCTGCTATTAGCTTTTGAAAATGTTGAGGATAATTTTTGGATATTGTAGAGCATTTTATGCTTCTTGAGGTAACGCATCTGTGAAATTTGATCAAAAAGTGCAAAAAATTAAAAAAAAAAAAAAAAAAAGTTTTTTGCTTAATTAAATAATGTAATGTTTGTAGTTCAATTTCCTGTTAATTACTTTCTCTATACGCACCATGTACATAGTGTATAGAGAAGATATTGCACTCCACCAAAAATTCGATACCGAGATTTCACCGGAAATATATGTTTTAGGGTCCCCAATATCCAAAAAAAGCATTTACACAAAAAGGTCCGTGTGTGTGTGTGTGTCCGTGTGTCTGTGAACACGATAAATCAAAAATGAAAAGTCGGTAAAATACCAAACTTGGTATTTAAGTTTAGTATCTTCCAGTGATGCGACACGAAGATTTTGAGAAAATCCCCCACCCCCAACTACCCTTTACATGGAACATTTTTCGAAAATTTTTATTTTCTCAAAAATACCTCTAACGATTTTGATTAAACTTTCGTATATTAAAGATATTTACCTGACAAATAAAATGAATATCTTGAATTTTCTGGGAATAGCCTCTGAAGAGTAGTTTATTCTGGATGAATTTTGCTGAATTTTGAATAACTGCTAAACCGTAAGAGATGGACAAAAACTTACTCCACAAAAAATGTAGAGCATATTAAAACACACAATTTATGTTATACACATTTTTTCGCTGGAGTTTGTCGTTTTTGTGACATTCCTTATTTTTGGTTTCTGCTGAAAAACGTATTCCTTTCTCATACAGGAACTTGTCAACTCCTATCCATATAAACAAAGGAACTTCATTGACATAGCGACCAGGTTTTGACTATCACTTTAACCTATGGTTGTCCCTTATTTCGCTTGTACTTACAAGGAAGCGAGTAATAAGACTATTTCTGCTCATTTTTTCTGATTAGCATAAAGTAAATAGAAGTATAAGCTTTTTAAGAATAAGTTGTTGCAGGGATATAGAGAAAGTCATGTGAATGGTACACATCAATTTTTTTTATTACCATCAAAATGCATATTTTAAAAAATAAAAAAAGTTGAACTGTCATCATTTTCATCGTGTGGAGTGATTTAAATTTGGCGCCAGATTTTTAATTTAAAAATCAATAACTCAAAAACTACTTATGATACATAAACCAAATTTTAAAGCATGTAACTACTGTACAATATAAATGCATGTTCAACATTGCAATATAAATGTTGAAAACTGTTGGGTTTAGGAATTTTCAAGTTGCGTTACCTTAACAAGGAGGAGGCCCGGGTTCCATTCTCTGCATCGGTGGAAGGTTTGATCGGGGTTCACTCAGCCTCCGCAGGTTCTGGGGAGGGGTGCATTGAGGAGCTACTGGAGGGGAAAGTAACGGCTCCAGAGCAATAACCACATCCCACCTTCCAGTACTGCACCCCACGCATGACACCGGTGGACGACGCAGCGATCAGGAGGTAGACTTTGGCTCGACTTCGAGCTGTTGCGCCACGGAGTTTTTATTTTTAAGGTGGTCAATAATTTTTGCACATACTAAAACTCTTTCTCGCCTAACTCTATGCAGCACGTCTGCCTCTCATTCAAGAGGTCCCAAGTTTGAATCTTGGTTATGGTGATTTGCCCGGATAAGTTCTTTCCCCCTTGGAATTTATTCTGATAAGAAATATTTTGAGTAACTTTAAGCTCCCTGATCCCTGGGCTTATTTGAGATTATTTTACCCGTTCCATTCATTGTGCGATATAACCTAATAGGTCAGAGGATGTAAAACTATTCATATAAAAGTTAGATTGCGAAATCTATAACTAAGAGGTTGAAAATAAGGAAGTATATACTTTTATAACTCCTTAGTAGCTTACAATTTTCACTTGGACCTAAAGCGAAATAATCCAAAGTTAGTTCATAATTGTTAAATGGTGCACATACGGAATTAAAGTATTTTTACTTTCTCTACACGTAATATATACATAGTGTATAGAGAAAGTATTGTAATGCACCCAAAAATTCGATACCGAGATTTCACCGGAAATATATGTTTTGAGACCCTCTCAATAAAAAAAACATTTTTAGAAAAATGTCCGTGTGTTTGTGTCTGCCTATATCTGTCTGCGTGTATGTGTGTGTGTGTGTGTGTGTGTGTGTGTGTGTCTTTGGACAGCATAACTCAAAAATGAAAAAACCTTAAAAACTAAACTTGGTATTTAAGTTTGGCATTTTCCAAGGATACGACACAAAGATTTTCAAGAAAATCCCCAACAACTCTTTACATAGAATTAATTTCAAAAATAAAATGTATATCTTGAATTTTCTGGGAATAGCCTCTGAAGACCTCTTTATTCTCGATGATTTTTATTGAATTTTGCATAACTGGTAAACCGTAAGAGATACACAAAAACTTACAACACAAAAATGTATATCAGGATAAAACACATATTTTATGTCATATACATTTTTTTCGTGGAGCTGATCTTTTTTGAGATACTGCTGTTTTTTGGTTTCAGCTTTGAAAAATGTATACCTTTCTCATACAGGAATTTGCCAACTCCTATCCATACAAACAAAGGAATTTGAGTCTCATAGGAACCAGCTTTTGCCCATCACTTTAACCTATGGTACTCCCTTATCTACTTTTAAGGAAACAGGTAATAAGACTATTTCTGCTAACATTTCTCGATTAGCATGAATTAAACAGAAGCATAAGCTTCTAACAATAATTTGTTGCAGAGATGTAGAGAAAGTCATGTGAATGGATCACATCAGATTTTATTTTGAAAGATACTTTATGGCGACTAGGCAAATGTTTTTCTTCATTCGTCAAACGGTATACATTTGTATACCAAAAGGTTATTTTAAGAAAAGTTTAACAGGTTTTAAAATACCTGGATACCTATTGGCGCCGTGGCTGAGTGGTTAAACAGCTCGCTTGCCTCCTAGGCGATCCGGATTTGAACCCAAGTGCCCACATCTGGGATTTGTGGTGGACGAAGCAGCGTCAGGGCAGGTTTCCTCTGGATCCAACTGTTTCCCTCGCCACTCATTCCACCAAATGCTCAATCATCACCTTTCTTATCATCCATTTCGCTTGCATTCCAACTCATCCACTTCCTCACTCGTTCCAGGTTCTCCATTCTGTAATTTCGTGCCGATGATTCTTCGACAGGCTTTTGTTCCCTAGACCTCCGCTTGTAAGGCCTACGGCAGTGTCAATTCTAATTACAGTGTCAATTCTAAGTCGATTAAAAAAAAAAAGTCTGATGTGTACCATTCACATGACTTTCTCTACATCTCTGCAACAAATTATTCTTAAAAAGCTTATACTTCTATTTACTTCATGTTAATCAAACTAAAATAGCAGAAATAGTCTTATTACTTGGTTCCTTGTTGCTATGTTTGCTTTGTTCCTTGCTGGTTGCTATGTTACCGAAGTACCTTTGTTTGTATGGAAGCAGTTGATAAATCCCTATATGGGAAAAGTATAACTTTTCATAGCAGAAACCAAAAACAAGGAATGGCTAAAAAACGATGACTCCACGAAAAAAATGTATATAACATAAATTGTGTATTTTAATGTTCTCTACACTTTTTGTATAGTAAGTTTTTGCCCATCTCTTACGGTTTAGTAGTTATTCAAAATTCAGTAAAATTCATCCAGAATAAACTACTCTTCAGCGGCTATTCCCAGAAAATTCAGGATATACATTTTATTTGCCAGGTAAATATCTTTAATATACGAAATTATAATCAAAATCGTTAGAGCCATTTTTGAGAAAATACAAATTTTCGAAAAACGTTCCATGTAAATGGTAGTTGGGGGTGGGGGGATTTTTCTCAAAATCTTCGTGTCGCACCCCTGGAAGATACTAAACTTAAATGCCAAGTTTGGTATTTTACCGACTTTTCGTTTTTGAGTTATCGTGTTCACAGACACACGGACACACGGACACACACACACACACACACACACACACACACACACACACTTAACTAAACCTTTTAAAGAAAATTTTTAAACCTAAATATAAAATATATATAAAAATAATTTTTGTGAAAATGTTTTTTTTGGATATTGGGGATCCTAAAAAATATATTTCCGGTGAAATCTCGGTATCGAATTTTTGGGTGGAGTGCAATACCTTCTCTATACACTATGTACATAGCGCGTATAGATAAAGTAATAAATAAATAAAATAGCTATTTGAAAGTTATAGTAGACGTTTTGTCAAATGTATTGCATGTCAAAATGCGTAGACGTTTACAAAACAGGGTTTAAAATATGGTTTGATTATTTTTTTCAAGTTATAATAGCCCAAAAGTTACTTACGATGCAGTGTAAATTCACAAATGGTTATTAACAGATCAGAGATTGTTGTTTTGCATGTAAGTAAATAAATATGTGCTTGAAATTTAGAAGTGATTTTTAAAGATTCAGAAAACTGAGGTGCAAGTACAAAACTTTTTTCACAATCGTAAAAACACTCCCTAATAACAGTATCCAACGAAATCAGAGAGAAATTCCCTTATATTAACACGTTTGGTTTTGCTCTCCCTCCAATTTTGAAGATTACAAGCTTCCCCTTTTACCCATTTGGGCTTAGTGTCATTAAAGTCCTACTATGTTGTAATGAAGGGTCACAAAATCCTCCCACATTTGTTTTCAATGAAATCAGATAGAAATTCGATAAACAGCCTAAATCCACTCAGCACAATTTTAAAACCTTTGAAAGCATCTTACTGGCCATATGCATATAGAATAAGTGTTCTTTTAAACGGTGAAAAGTTATGAAAGTTGCTTCAATGATTTTCTAGAACAACCTAACCGCGAAGAAGCATACACAAATGCTCTATCTATATAATTTTGGGGTATAATATGTAGTGCACTATTTCAGGTTGTTAATGTAAGCTGATTGAAAAAGACTTCTGCTAAAATACCAGCATTTAAACAATTGACTAGCGTACTGCACATTTTAGAGTTTTGTATTCTGTTGCACAGTCTATTTTACTGGCACAAACACTGTGATTAAAATATGATAATAACAACAGATACACTCTTCTAAATGACAGAATGTCCTTATTTTAATTCATTATAATCAAACAAACTACCTTCAGAGCGAATAATCTTTACTTTCAATATATGGTACATAGATAGAGAAGGTATTGCACTCCCTCCAAAAATATGATACGGAAATTTCACCGGAATTACACGTTTTGGGTATCCAGTATAGAAAAAAAGCATTTTTTAAAAAATTAGGTCCGCGCGCGCGCGCGTGTGTGTGTGTATGCGTGTACGTGTGTATCGTATGTCTGTGAATACGATGATTCAAAAACGAAAAGCCGGTAAAACACCAAAGGTCTTATTTAAGTTTAGTATCCTCCAAGGACGCGACATGAAGATGTTGATGAATTCCCTCCAAAGCAAACTATACTTGGCATGGAAAAAATTCGAAAACTTTGATTTTCTCAAACATGGCTCTTATGATTTTGATTGAAATACCGTATAGTAAAGATAGTTACTTGAAACTTTCATGTTACTTTCTCTAGCTGTTCTGCAAACTTCTTACAAATTGTCGCGGGATCGGCGTCTTGTACCTGCAGGGTCCTCACCACCGGCGTTGATGTAGCTTCCACTCCTAATTTCCTAATCACTTATCTCAGGGGTTTGTGGGTGAGGCTAATATATTAAAAAATCTGATGTGTACCATTCACATGACTTTCTATACATCCCTGCAACAAATTATTGTTAAAAAGTTCATACTTCTATTTACTTCTTGCTAATCATAAAAAATTAAAAGAAATAGTCTTATTACTTGCTCCCTTATAAGTAGAATCGAAATAAGAGAGTACCATACGTTGAAGTGATAGACAAACGCTGGTTGCTATGTCACTGAAGTTCCTTTGTTTGTATGGTCAGCAGTTGGCAAATTCCTGTATGAGAAAAGTATAAGTTTTTCATAGCAGAAACCAAAAACAAGGAATGCTTCATAAACGATGAACTCCACAAAAAAAAATGTATATAACATAAATTGTGTGTTTTAACGTGCTCTACATTTTTTGTTCAGTAAGTTTTTTTCCATCTCTTACCGTTTAGCAGTCCGTAAAATGTATCCAGAATAAAGTAGTCTTCAGAGGCTATTCCCAGAAAATTCAAAATATACATATTATTTGTCAGGTAAATGTCTTTAATATATGATATTTTAATCAACAACGTTAGAGCCATTTTTGAGAAATTCAAAATTTTCGAAAAAAGTTACATGTAAAGGCTAGTTTGGGGTGGGGGGATTTTTCTCAAAATCTTCGTGTCGCATCCCTGGAAGATAATAAACTTAAATACCAAGTTTGGTATTTTACCGACTCTTCGTTTTTGAGTTATCGTGTTCAAAGTCACACGGACACACGGACATACTGACACAGGGACACACTGACACACGGACACACAGACACACGGACCTTTTTGTGAAAATGCTTTTTTTAGATAAAGGGGACGCCAAAACACATATTTCCGGTGAAATCTCGCTATCGAATTTTTTGGTGGAATGCAATACCTTCTCTATACACTATGTACATAGTGCGAAGAGAAAGTAAAAAATATGATGTGCTACACTCACATGACTTTCTCTAGCTGTTCCAAAAACTTCTTACATAAGATAATTCTTCTTTCTGCACCTTGCTAATTGAGCTACTCATTAGCATAATGTTCTTATTACTTAGTTCCATATAAGTAGGATGAAAATAAGGGAATAAACTAGGTTAAACCAATAGGCAAATGTTTTAAAAGCTGTCGTTATGCGATTGTCATTACCAATCGCTCCTTTTCTTGGCCAGGAGTAGAACAAAAGTAAAACGGACACTCCCGTCTCAGAAAAGTATAAGTACTTCACAACTGAAACTAATAACAATGAATACCTCGAAAACGGTAAGCTCCACGAGAAAAATGTATATGACATAACTTGTGTATTTTAAAAAAACCTACATTTTTTTTTTGTATAGTAAGTTTTTGTCTATATCTTAGGGTTTACTAGATATGCCAAATTAAGCAAAATTAATCCAGAATAAACAGGTCTTCAGAAGCTATCCTCAGAAAATTCAAGATATGCATTTTATTTGTCAGGTAAATCTCTTTAATATACGATATTTTAATCAAAATAGTTTGAGCCATTTTTAAGAAAGTCATAATTTTCGAAAAAAGTTCCATGTGAAGGGTAGTTGGGGTGGGGGATTTTTCTGAAAAATCTTCGGTCGCATCCCTGGAAGATACTTAACTTAAATACAAGTTTGGTATTTTGCTACTATTCGTTTTTCAGTTATCGTGTTCACAGACACACGGACACACACACGGACCTTTTTCTGAAAATGCTTTTTATGGATACAGGAGGTCCTAAAACATGTATTTCCGGTGAAATCTCGGTATCGAATTTTTGGGTGGAATGTACATTGTACATACGGGGCTAGAGAAAATAAAAACTGAATGTTCGCTTACGACATGAATTTATTTGCATTATAGATTTAAACGGGCGGCTAGCTTGTTGTGTATAAATAAATGCAATCGCATCACATAATTATTAATGGGGAGGCTCATCTAACCCTCGGCACATCGCTCCCCCACCACGTGCACACAAGCTGAAGCGAGATATTTGTAGAGTAATCACATATTTTTTTCGAGTGGAGGGGAAAATCCATCTTAATGACTGACCTGGCAAGCCCGAAGTGTCGGGGTCTCCCCGGTACCGCATGATTGCACCCGCGGATACATGGTGTTAGTTATCTGACTGCAGAATACAGTCAGAGGAGTGAAATGAGGGCCGGGAGACAGACTGGACCAAGGCTCGGACTGTCACCGCGAAAGATTCGGGGTGAGGAATGAAGGAATTTGGGGTGAAAGTTGGAGCTAGTGCTGGTTAACTGTTCTTCTCCAGTCGTATTTGTCTTGAGCTTTGGTTGCTGGAGCAGCCCCGTCCTGTGATTGGCCTCTGGAGAGGGACCGATCGGCGGAGTGGAGCTGCTGCGACTGGAGGTCCTGTTGAAACTGCGACTGGACACTGGCTATCCGGTGGCAGCTTGACGGTTCTGTAGTGTCTCGGTGAAGCCACTGCACAGCTCTTCAAGGGCAGCTAGGAGCGCCGACGTTCAGGATCTCCGCGTGGAGGTCCTGAATGTCGTCCCGTGTCGCTCTGTCTATCAAGGGTGCAGGTGGCGTGGTGTCCATGATGGCAGCAGCAAAGGCACAGCAGCGACGGCAGGGCCAGTGGCGTTCCTGTCTGATAGCCTCGACGACTAGGAATCACCCTAATAAGGGCAATCCTGACGCCTAGGCAGCTTCAAGGTCAAAAATCTAATGATTTTGGTATAACTTTATTATAGTTGAGATATTTTCATGACAAATAAAATGTATATCTTGAATTTTCTATGAACAGCCTGTAAAGACCTCTTTAGTCTGTGTGATTTTTATTGAATTTTGCATAATTGGTAAACCGGAAGAGATAGACAAAAACTTACAAAAAATGTAGTACACGATAAAACATACAATTTATGTCATGTACATTTTTTTCGTGGAATTGATCGTTTAGAGGTATTCCTTGTTTTTGGTTTCAGCTTTAAAAAACTTATATTTTTCTCATACAGGAATTTGTCAGCTGCTGTCCATAAAAACAAAGAGACTTCAGTAACATATCAACCAGCTTTTGACTATCACTTTAATCTATGGTACTCCCTTATTCTGCTTCTACTTACAAGGAAGCAAGTAATAAGATTATTTTTGTTAATGTTTATCTCGATTAGCATGTAGTAAACAGAAGCATAAGCTTAGAAGATTAATTTGTTGCAGAGATGTAGAGAAAGTCATGTGAATGGAACACATTAGATTTTTTGGGAGGAATACAATATCTTCTCTATCTACTGCGTATAATGTACATGCGGGCTTGGAAAACTAAAAATTTAGTGTTTCAAATTTCAGGTATACATTATTCCGGCTAATCTGGACGTTTCCATTATGCAGTGTCTAGTAGGTTAGAAAGCCAGAAATCTCAACCTCAGCTACCGGACCGAAAAGTGTCCTGATAGGTAATAAAGGAACAAAGAGTGAGAATAGTCAAGAGGTGGACAGTGAATACAGTTTAAAAGAGCGCAGCTGACACTGGACAGTACACTTCAATTGCGAGATCTGACTCAATAATTCAGTTGTGATTCGATTCAGCGGATCAGTTGAATAGTGTACCAAGTGAGTGACGATGTTTATTATTCAAATGTTATCTTTCGTTGAGCGTCTTAGTTGTTACAAATTCTGATGTGATCCATTCACCTGAATTTCTCTACATCTTTGTAACAAATTTAGTTAAAAAGCTTATTCTGCTGTCTACTTCTTGCTACACTAGGCAAAACGATAGTCAAATCTTTTAAAAGCTCATTGTCATGTGGTTGAAATCCGTTTCTTTGCATTGCCAGAAGCTGACAAATTCCCGTCTGTGAAAGTTTTAAAGTACATTTAAAATTAAAACCAATAACAAGGTATGTCTCAAAAATGGTCAACACTATGAAAAAGTTTATAGGATATAAATTGCGTGTTTTAACGAAATCTACATTTTTTGTGTAGTAAGCTTTTGTCTATCTCTTACGATTTAATAGTTATGCAAAATCCAAACAAGTACATCCAGAATAAAGAGGTCTTCAGACGCTATTGCAAGAAAATTCAACATATGCGTTTTATTTGCAGTGTAAATATATTTAATATACGTTTTATAATCAAAATCGTTATAGCCATTTTTGAAATAATCAAAATTGTTCTAAAATTTCTCCATGAAAAGTGTAGTTTTGGGTGAAGGAATTTTCCTCAAAATGTTCGTGTCGTATACTTGGAAGATAATAAACTTATATACCAAGTTTGGAATTGTACCGGCTTTTGGGAGCTATCGTGTTCAAAGTCACCCCCCCCACACACACACACACACACTCACGGGTGCTTTTCTAATTTTTTTTTTTGATGCAGGGGACCCTAAAACGTTTATCTCCGGTGAAATCTCGGTATCGAATTTTTGAGTGAATGCAAGACATTCTCTCTATACTAAGTACCTAATATGTGTAGAGAAAGTAAAAATTCTGGTCCATTCACATTGTTTTTTCTGCCTGATCTTCAAATAAACTTCTTACAAAAGATTATTGTTCTTTCTCCTGCATGCTAATTGACATAAACTTTAGCAGAATGGCCTTATTTTTTAGTTCCTTATAAGTAGAAGAGAACTAATGGAATATCTACGCTATTCTAAAGCGATTGTCAAATGTTTTAAAAGGTATCACTATGGGATTGCCATTGAGTTTGCATCACCATCAGAAACACCTGTTTGAAAAAAAAAGGTGTAAGTATTTTAAAATGACTGTACTGTCATTATTTCCGGACATTTATTTGTAAGATTAACTTTAAAAGTTTAATATTGCATTCAACTCTCGCTCAGGAACATTCTTATCTGTCAAGTTATAGCCAGGAAATATTACCATAATACAGCATTGAGCTAATTTGGTTCTTAATGTTTAACTTTGATCCAACTTTATAAAATATATACTTTTATAAACATACACATGTATTTGGTTTTATATTGTATCCAATGTGAAAATTGAAACTTTTGCTCTCATAATTCACAAAGGAGCTCAAAATTTGCTGAAAGCTATTAATTTAGCTCCTGTTACATTTCAACATTATGGGCACCATATCTTAAAAATACTAGATTTCCAAAATTTTAGGCCCCCCATTATATAAGAGAACTATTTAATTAGATTTCATGCTGGATACAGTATATAATAATAAGTTTAATTACCAAATATACTTTTCATTGCATTCTGCATCCAATTAGAAATATAGTTCATTACTACTGTCACATAATTCGAGAACTCAAAATTGGGGAAATGCGGTATTTTTAAGATTATGGTGTTACACATGGTGTTGAAATGTATAATTCTAAAATTAATAGATTCTCCAAAATTTGATCCCCTCTATGAAATATAACAGCAATTATTTAGATTTTCACATTCAATACAACTTAAAACTATATAAGTACGAGGGTGGTCTGAAACGTTCTCAGCCTCAGAAATCACAGCACTACTTGCATGACTTTTTTCCTTAGGTTCGAACACATGTTAATAGACCCTATGTAAAATTACAATTCATTCCAGACAATAGTTGACTGTAGGCAGTTGTTTGAAGCAGTGGAAGTGTGCATTGTTTGAAAAAGCAGAAATTCGAGTATCGTGATCTGATAAAATTCTTCGTAAAAGAAGGTTTAACATCTACAGACATTATTTGCGGATTGTAAATGTGTGTGGTGACTCTTCGCCTTCAGTTTCCACTGTGAAGAAATGGGCGGCCGATTTTAAACGTGGCCGTGAAAGCGTCCAAGACGATCCACGCGAAGAACGACCACACCGGAAATCATTGAAAAAGTGCATGACATGATTTTGGAAGATAGGCGTAAAAAGGTGCGTGAAATTGCTAATGCTCTTGGAATCTCAAAGCAACGTATTGGTCACATCTTGCATCAGGAATTAAACATGAAAAAGCTTTGCGCAAGATGGGTGCCGCGTATCCTCAAAGTGGATAACAAACGCTTGGCGCATTTTCAGAAAAACAGAAGTGACTATTTGCGCCGATACGTCACAATGGATGAAACATGGATTCATCACTACACACCCGAATCCAAGAAGCAGTCGAGACAGTGGACAGAAGCTGGTTCTTCAGCTCCAAAGAAAGCTAGGATGGTGTCATCGGCGTGGAAGATCATGGCGTCAGTGTTTTGGGGATGCCAAAGGAATTTTTTTGATTGACTATCTCGAAAAAGGTAAAACCATTACTGGAGAATACTACTCTCAACTTGTAACCAAGCTGAATACAAGCATTTGTGAAAATAGACCCGGTTAAAAAAGAAAAAAATATATTTTCCATCAGGACAATGCACCTGCCCACAAAAGTGTTTTGGCAATGGGGAAATTGAGAGATCTGCACTATGAAGTGCTGGAACATCCATCCCATTCCCCGGATTTGATTCCCTCCATTTGTTTCCAAAACTGAAGAAATTCTTCGCTGGTAGATGCTTTTCATCCAATGAAGAAGCAATTGCGGCTGTAAATGGATACTTTGTAGCACTACAGAGAGGGGATAATTGCATTGGAACACCGCTGGACAAAATATATTGATATTAGAGGAGATTATGTTGAAAAATAAAAACTACTTTGGAAGCATGAATTGCCGTTTTTCACTATCAGGCCAAGAACATTTTAGACCAACCTAGTATATTTATAAATTAATATATTTTGGAAAGTTGAGTCAAGGTAACCCATTAGGGGACAAATTAGCTCCACTTTATGGTGAAAAGTTCGATACTATATTACGGTAACACTTCCTGGCTTTAATTTTTTAGTTAAGAATGAAGCCGTATGATAATTGGATGCAATGTTCAAATTTGGAAAGTTAATTTAAAAATCTGATGTCTTCCATTCACATTACTTTCTCTACGTCTCTGTAACAAATTATTGTTAAGAAGCTCTTGCTTCTATTTAATTCATGCTAATCCAGAAAAAAATAGCAAAAATAGTCTTATTACTTGCTTCGTTGTAAGTAGAAGCGAAATAAGGGACTACCATAGGTTAAAGTGACAGTCGAAAGCTGGTTGCTATGTGAATGAAGTTTCTTTGTTTGTATGTATGGAAAGGAGTTGACATATTCCTGTTTGAGAAAAGTAAAATATTTATATGTGAAATCAAAAACATGGAATATCTGAAAATCGATCAACTCCACGAACAAAAATGTATATAGCTTATATTCTGTGTTTTAACGAGTTTTTGTCCATCTCTTACGGTTTAGCAGTTATGCAAAATTCTGTAAAATTCTTTCAGAATAAAGTAGTCTTCAGAGGCTATTCCAAGAAAACGCAAGATATACGTTTTATTTGTCGTGTAAATGTCTTTAATATATGATATTTTAATCAAAATCGTTTGAGCCATTTTTGAAAGAATCAAAATTTTTGTGTCGCATCCTTGGAACATACCAAACTTAAATACAAAGTTTGGTTTTTAACGGACTCCGTTTTTGAGTCATACTGCCCACAGACACACACACACACACATACACATACTAATATTTTTCTAAAAATCCTTTTTTAATTCAGGGTGTCACAAAACATGTATTTCCGGTGAAAACTCGGTATCGAATTTTTGGGTGCATTATAATATCTTCTCTGTACACTATTTACATAGTACGCATAGAGAAAGTAAAAAAAAACCTTTCAGAATTAATGCCACTAAGTAAAATCAGCGGCGACACCGTGGTTTAGTGGTTAGACCGTTCGCCTCCCCTCTAGGCGGCCCAGGTTCTATCCCAAGCGCCCGCATGTGGGATTTGTGGTGGAGAAAGTGGCGTCTGGGCGGATTTTCCCCGCCACTCATTCCACCACTTGCTCCATCATCATCTTTCCTGTCGTCAATTTCATATCATCCACTTTTTTCATGTTCATGCCTGGCTACGGGACAACCCCTCTTAACATGTTCTCGTGCAGTAGGCTCCCTAACAGGCTTCTGACCCCTAGGCTTTCACTTGTAAGTCCTAAAGGACTGCGCCAGTCTTACGAACACGGGAAGCTGATTACGAAAATTAAAAGCAATAAAATGCAATATCTGGGAACGGGTAGCTTCATTATAAGGTTCTAAAAGACATAAATTGTGTGATTTGACAAGAGCTACATTTTTGGTAGTAAATGTTGTCCATATCCTACGGTTTACCAATTATGCAAAACCATTCACAATGAAAAGGACTTCAGAGGCTATTATGAGAATATTCAAGATATATATTTTATTTGTCATGTAACTATCTCAAAAATACGAGATTTTAATCAAAATCGTTAGAGCCTTTTTTGACAAAACCACAATTTTCGAAATTTTTTCCATGTAAAGGGTAGTTGGGGATGGAGAATTTACTTGAAAATCTTCGTGTCACATCCTTGGAAGATAATGAACTTAAAAATAAAGTTTGGTATTTACCGGAGTGGTCGTTTTTAAGCTATCCACCCACATGCACACACACACACACACACGGATATTTTTCTAAAAAAAGTGAGTTACAATCACATGAGCTTCTCTACATCGCTGCAACAGATTATTGATAAAAAGCTTATTTTCCATTTACTTCATACTAATCCAAAAAATATTATCAGAAATATTCTTACTTGCTTCCTTGTAAGCAGAAGGGAAATAAGGGAGTGCCAAAGGTTAAAGTGAAAGTAAATTCCTGTAAACGCTGGTTGCTATGTGATTGAGGTTTCTTTGTCTGTATGGCTAGGTGTTGACAAACTCTTGTGTGTAAAAAGTACAAGTATTTTAAAACTGAAACCAATAACAAGGATTATCTCAAAGATGGTTAACTAAAAAGAAATATATTACATAAACTGTGTGTTTTTACAAACTCTACAATTGTTGTTATACTAGTTTTTGTCTATTTCTTGCGGTTTACCGGTAATACAAAATTTTGTAAAATTCAGCCCGAATGAAGAGGTGTTTACATGCTATTCCTAGAAAACTCAAGGTAAACATGTTAATTTTTATATAAATATCTTTAATATAAGATATTTTAATCAAAATCGTTAGAGCCATTTTTGAGAAAATCGATATTTTCGAAAATTATTTTCATGTAAAGAGTAGTTGGGGTAATTTTCTTGAAAATCTACGTATCGCATCCTTGAAGTTTGGTATTTAACGAATTCTTCGTCTTTAAGTTATGTTGCCCACAGGTTCACACACACATACACACGGCAGACAGGCTGCTGATAGACAGCAGACAGACAGATACATATTCAGGGGTTCTCAAAACATATTCCCGGTGAAATCTCAGTATCGAATATTTGAGTGCTATACAATACTTTCTCTATGCACATAGTACGTGCAGAGAAAATAAAAAGCGCACAAATTCACTATTTCAGACTTTTATTAGTGTTTTTATTGTTGCACTTGTTTCTTAGCTGCATGGTCCTAACCAGCGGCAATTGTCTGTGGAACATTAACCTATCGGAAATGGTCTTAACCCATGTACTGTTTGTTGAGCTTGGGTTTCTATTTTATTTTGTTCATTAGATCACACACACGCACAGATTCACACTTAAGTCTCTGAGGAGGATAGGAAATATCTGGGCTAGAGAAAAATTCCCATTTCCCAGCCGGGAATCGAACCCGGCATCCCTCGCACAGTAGACAGGAGCTCTACGGACCATTCAGTTTGGATCATGGATTGGTCTGGATTTAGCAGAGAGCACAATGTGACAACCATAATAATGGTTTCTCACTTAACCCAGAAGCTGCTTTCGTTATGCAAAAAATCTAATGTTTCAATCACATTACTTTCTCTGCACCTCTTTAACAAAGTATTGCTAAAAACTTCTATTGTCGAGGGTCGGATGATAAGTCCCGAGCCTCACTCAGATATGGCGCCACTAGGCCAGTTAGACGGTAACATCGTATGATATAATTCTAGACTACTTTTATCCATAGTAACAGGTCAATAGTTTGTTTAGTTTTCAATAACAGCATTTTAAATAAGACAACTTTAATGGAGGATTTCCATTTGAAAGGCTTAACGCCTAAAGAAATCAAGGAGGAAATAGACAGTACAATGAAAGATTCTGCCCCGTCATATTCAATGATTAAAAGCTAGGTTGCAGAGTTTAAAATGGGACGTACGAGCACTAGTGATGAGCCTCGCTCTGGTCGCCCTGTAGAAGTGACAACTCCAGAGATCATTGACAAAAGTCATCGTTTAGTACTGGAAGACCACAGATTAAAGTTGTTTGAGGCAGCAGAGTCTGTAAACATATCAAAAGAACGTGTAGGTAACATTTTAAATAATGTTTTAGACTTTCACAAGGTCTGTGCAAGATGGATAGCGCGTTTGTTGGCACAGGATCAAAAGTTGCAAAGAAAAAATTATTCTGTTAAGAATGTGGAGCTCTACCATAAAAATCCCAGTTAATTTTTGAGACGGATTATTACCATGGATGAAACTTGGATACATCGCTACGCTCCAGAAAGTAAATCACAAACAAAACGGTGGATTGCGCAAAGTGAACCAACTCCAAAAAGGCTAAGTCAATTTTGTCAGCTAACAAGGTTATGACGAGTGTTTCCTGGGATGATTAGGGAATTATTTTTACTGATTACATGGAAAAGTATCACTGGTGACTACTACGCAAGCTCACTGCAACGTTTGAGTGATGAGGTGAAAAGAAAAAGGCCTCATTTGGGGGAATAAAAAAAAATCTTTTTTCATCACGAGAATGTTCCGGCCCTTCATTTTGCCATTGTAATGGGGAAAATGTGGGAATTAAAGATCGAAATTCTTGAACATCAACCCTATTCACCTGGTATAACATCCAATGACTACCACCAGTTCCCAAACCTCAAAAAATATCTTGGAGGACGAAAATTTCACAGCAACGATGAAGTCATTGATGCGGTAAACAGCTATTTTAAAGATCTTAATAAATCGCACTACAGAGATGGTTCAATTAAGTTAGAACACCGATATGACAAATGCATTAGTCTTTCTGGAGATTGTGTTGAGAAATAAAGCCAAAAAATGCTTTAATGTTGTTTTCTTTGAATGACCCATGACTTATCAGCCTACCCTAGTACTATATGCTACTTGAAAGCAAGTAAAGGAGTACACTAGGCTAAAACGATAGTCAAATCTTTTAAAATCTGGTTGCTATGTGGTTGAAATCCGTTTTTCTGAAGTGGTGAATTTTTGGGTGTGAAAAATTAAAGTAGTTTTAAACATAAACCAATAACAACTCCACGAAAAAATGTCTATGACATAAGTTGTGTGTTTTAACGAGACCTACATTTTTGTATAGTAAGATTTTATCTATTTCTTTCGGTTTACCATTTATGAAAAATTAGGCAAAATTCATCCAGCATAAAAAGGTTTTCAAAGATTATTCTTAGAAAATTCAATTTATAATTTTATTTGTCATGTAAGTATCTTTAATATGTAGTGTTTCAATCAAAATCGTTCGAGCCATTCTTGAGAAAATCAAAATTTTCATAGTTTTCCATATAAGGTTAGTTGGGGGTGGAAGAATTTTCCTGAAAATCTGCATACAGTAACCTTGAAAGATTCGGAACTTAAACACCAAGTTTAAGGGTTGGAAACCATTGGGATGGGAGACATTTGGATGGCGGGGCAGGAAAACAGGCGAAGTATTTGGAGAAAAATTAAGAAACGTCTCTGTGATATTGACAGACAGCAAATAATTGCGCAATGCACAGAGAAGGTGTCATTAGAAGTACAGTCTGGGCTGAAATCGGAGTGGGGTATGGAGCAATACATCAAAACAGGTACCAAACTCATTAGAGAGGGGCTCGCGTGGATTAGACTAGGAGCATGGAGGAGCACGAAAATTTCTGACGTGAATGGTATAAGAATCTGTCCCATTTGCGAGGAGGAAGAGTCGTGGACTCACATCTTGGCAAGATGTAGGGGTACGGAGGAATGGCGGGAAAAATATTTGCCGCGATTTTTTACCACTGCGAATGTAGGGATAGAAGCATGTTGGACGCTACTGGCAGGCACGGAAAACATGGACGGGCTAGGTAAATTTATACTTAAGGCAAGACAGCTGAGATCTGAGGAGGCTGCCAATAGAGAAGGGGGGGGGATAAGATCAACTAAACAAAAGTGACTACAATGTTCTACATACATGTATATTATATCAGACTTAGGTCACTGTTGTGCTAGGGTTGTATATATTATGTGTATATATGTCTTTTAAGTGTAATTATCTATGATAAGAGGATGCATTTATGGAGGTGTACTCTGTGCTGTAAATTTAAATTGGTATATTTGAATATCTTTGTATCTTTATTTTCGGATTCACTCTTAATTTTTATTGTTGTTTAATATTGCTTTTGACTGTGTATTTCCTTTGTCTTTTTATTTTCGTGTTTACTCTTTTAATTCTTTGTTGTGGTTGTTGTTTTAATATTGCTTGTAATGTGTATTACAAAAGCACGTACGGTCTGTGGACCCGTGCGAAAACAGACTTTTTGAGCTATGCTGCCCACAGACACACAGACATTTCTTTTAAAATGTTTTTTTTTTTTTTTTTGTTCAGGTCATAAAACATATATTTCCGGTGAAATCTCGGTATCAAAGTTTTGCAACATTTTATACGTTCCATTCACATGACTTTCTCTAAACCTCTTTAAGAAATTATTGTTAAAATACTTATTATTCTATATACTATACGCTATTTAAGATAAACATTAGTAGAAATGCGTTACTACTTACTACTTTTAGTATAAGTGAAATAAGGTACAAGACTAGGCTATAGCGATAGTCAAATTTTTTATAAGCGGTTGCCTAGTTGTTGAAATCCGTTTCTCTGCATGGCCAGATTTGAATTCTCAGGGGTAAAAAGTTTAAGTATTTTAAAACTGAAACCAATAACAAGAAATATCTAAAAATGGTCAAATACACGAAAAAATGCATATGACATAAATTGTGTGTTTTTAAATGATCTATATTTATTGTGTAGTAAGTTTCTATCTTTTACGGTTTATGAGTTACACAAAATTAAGCAAAATTCATTCAGAATAATGAAATCTATAGACACTGTTCCAAGAACAATTTATTTTTAATGTAAATATCTTTAATATGCAGTATTTTAATCAAAATCATTAGGACCACTTTTGAGAAAATCAAAGTTTTCATAATTTGTCCATGTAAAGGGTAGTTTGGAGCGGGGTGGGTGTTTTCAAAATGTTCTTGTCACATCCTTGGACGATACTAAACCTAATGGTGCTAAGTTAAATATTTTAGGGGCTTTTCGTTTTTGAGTTATCGTGTTCACAGACACACACAGCAGACACCAAATAGGTATTTCCGGTGAAATCTTGGTATCCAATTTTTGGGTGAAATGCAATACTTTATGCACATTATGTACATAGCACGTGTACAGAAAGAAAAATTGCTGTTTTTAATTGAGGGGGCCCTAAAACGTGCACTTTCGGTGAAATGTCGGTATGGAAATTTTGAGCGGAGTGCAATATTTTCCCTACCTACGTACCATGTACTATGTAGAGAAGGTAATTTTTTTTTTTTTATGAAAGGGACCATAAAACGTGTTTTACCCTGAAATATTGGTATGATTTTTCGGTGTAATGCAATACCTCCTCTACCCACTATATGCATTGTACATACGTGTTAGAAAGAAATGTAAATGACGTGTTATGTATGGACGCTCTTTAACTGCTGTGGTACTCAGCGTCCCATTCTAAATTGGGCATGAAAGACCGCTTAATTTTGCTCAGAGGCCTCTCTATCAGGCTTGAGGTTCTTTTACGTGCCGTAAATCCACGAAGCGGGTACTTAAATAGTTCAATAAAAATTATGAGTTGTACATTTTCTTCCATTACTGTGATGTATAAAAATACCAACTACGGTTTTCGTATCCATGTTTAAGGATCATAATTCCACTTTGGAACTACAGTTCTTAAAAGTACACTGCTAAAATATATAAGTGGCCCAACCTCTCCATATCTTGCTCATCAAGGAGATGGTGAGCGGGTCGATACTTTGCGGAGATCACTTGCACCACTTCTCCACTAGCTAGTTTTAACTTGAAATAGCCCTTTGAATTCTGCAACTCGTTTAGGATATGGATCACTGAAGTTTCACAAAAAAATCACAAAATATCGATGTTTTATTTCAATTCCGAAAATAATTCAAACATTCCTGAATACAAAAAAAGGGTATAATTGGGTACCAGGTGCCATTTTTAAATGCGTTAAGTCAAAGCATTAGAGCTGAAACTGTAGTGGACTTGGCAACAAGATCTCATTCGCATCATGCAAAGTAAGAAACGAAATTGTGCAGAAGAAAAACAGCAATTCAAAAAAAAAAAAAGAACAGAAAAGGCAGCAGCACAGGAGAGGAAAAGGAAATCTGAGCGTCCAAGGACCAATCTGGTGGATTTTAATGTGAGCCATGCATTCAAGTATTTCCTCGTTTTCTCACTGTCGATATGTTAAGCATGTTTCTTCTGTAATATGCTGCTTGTGAAGCAGTTTTTCTGTTACACAATTAAAATTTGCTGTACATGTTCACAGAGGGACAATTAACAAGAATTGCCCTAGGTTTTACTGTCAGATGTATTTAAGCATATGCTTTCAATTTTCAAACATAAAAATTAATTTTTATGACAAAAAAAAAAGCAGATTCATAACTTTATAAAACCAAAAAAGGCACAGAGAAGCTTAGGGCAATTACAAAAGTAAATGTATTATTAACCTATAGTTGAAATATTAAAAAAAAAAAAAAATAATTTTGTTGCTGCAAGGAACTTCTTTCGTTACGTGACAAAAACAAACAGAATTGATCACAACTTTGAAACTATTAGAGCAAAATGAATGTCATTTACACTGTAACTCATTTGCATTATATTGACAACATGACTCAGAAAATTAGTAATGTTTTAACACGGTGCCATAATGCTGACAAGTAGCAAAGCGTTTAAGAGGAAACCGTCAGAGTTGCGGAATATAAAAACTGCTGACGAGAATGGTATGAGAATCTATCCCATTAGCAAGGAGAAAGAGTCATGGGCCCCATATCCTGACAGGATGTAGTGGTACGGAGGATCCTTTATCACCATGAATGTAGAGCTAGAAGCATGTTGGACGCTACTGGCAGGCACGGAAGACGTGGACGGGCTAGGGAAATTTATACTTAAGGCAAGACAGCTGAGATCTGAGGAGGCTGCCAATAGAGAAGAGGGGGGATACGAATAGATAAACAAAAGTGACTACAATTTTACATATATATCTGTGTGTGTGTCTAAATTAGGGTGTTAATGAACTATGTCGAAATATTTTCACAGAATATGTAGATTACTTAAATAAATAATTTGAGATAGGAGACTTATAGCCTGCTTATTGCAATTTCGAAGTAACGGCTATAAGTCTCTGAAGTGCCAGTACGCCACGTATCGCGGCACTTCGCCTGGAATGAAAAAAAAAAAAAAAACTGCTGTGTTCCATTCACATGACTTTCACTATATCTCTGTAAAAAATATTGTTAATAAGCTTATCTTTTACTTACTTCATGCTAATCGAGAAAAATTAGCAGAAATATTCTTATTTTTTGCTTTATTGTAAGTAGAAGCGAAATAATCGAGTACCATAGGTTAAAGTGACAGCCAAAAGCTGGTTGCTATGTGACTGATGTTCCTTTGTTTGTATCGACAGGAGTTGACAAATTCCTGTATGAGAAAAGTATGTTTTTCAAAGCTGAAACCAAGAAAAAGGAATATCTCAAAAACGATCAACTCCAGGAAAAAAATCTATATAACATAAATTGTGTGTTTTAACGTGCTCTACATTTTTTGTGTGTCAAGTTTTTGTCCATCTCTTACGGTTTAGTAGTTATGCAAAATTCATCCATAATAAAGTAATCTTCAGAGGCTATTCCCAGAAAATTTAAAATGTACATTTTATTTGTCAGGTAAATATCTTTAATATTTGATATTTTAATAAAAATCGTTAGAGCCATTTTTTAGAAAATCATAATGTTCGAAAAAAAGTTCTATGTAAAGGGTAGTTTGAGGTGGGGGGATTTTTCTCAAAATCTTCGTGTCGCATCCCTGAAAGATACTAAACTTAAATACCAAGTTTGGTATTTTACCGACTTTTTGTTTTTGGGTTATCGTGTTCACAGGCACACGGACACACGGACACACACGGACCTTTTTCTAAAAATACTTTTTTTGGATACAGGGGAACCTAAAACATATATTTCCGGTGAAATCTCGTTATCGAATTTTTTGGTGGTGTGCAATACGACACGAAGATTTTGAGAAAAATCCCCCCACCCCAAACTGCCCTTTACATGAAATTTTTTTCGACAGTTTTTATTTTCTTAGAAATGGCTCTAACGATTTTGATTAAATCACATATATTAAAGATATTTACCTAACAAATAAAATGTATATCTTAAATTTTCTGGGAACAGTTTCTGAAGACCTGTTTATTCTGGATGAATTTTGCTTAATTTGTCACAACTAGTAAACCGTAAGAGATAGACAAAAACTTACTGTGTAAAAAAATTTAGGTCTTGTTAAAATACACAAGTCATATCATATACATTTTTCTCGTGGAGCTTACCGTTTTCGAGGTATTCATTGTTATTAGTTTCAGTTGTGAAGTATTTATACCTTTCTCAGACGGGAGTGTCCGTTTCTCTTTTGTTCTACTCCTGGCCAAGAAAAGAAGTGATTTGTAATGACAATCGCATAACGACAGATTGTAAAACATTTGACTATTGGTTTAGCCTAGTGTATTCCCTTATTTTCTTCCTACTTATACGGAACTAAATGATAAGAACGTTGTGCTAATGAGTACCTCGAGTAGCAAGGGGCAGAAAGAGCAAGAATCTTATGTAAGAAGTTTGTAGAACAGCTAGAGAGAGTCATGTGAGTGTAACACATCAGAGTTTTTATTATATAGTTATGCCAAATTGTCTGTCACTTTCTGGATGACCCTCGTATATTTCAAATATTTTTTGGGGAGGATCAACCATTTCCGAAATATCCTTTTTATGATTTAAAATTTTCAGTGTATTTCTTTTATTTCAATTCATACCTTTGTTCAGCTAATATTATCATTGTGAACATTAATCAGTGGAAAAGTTTCTGACACGGTATGCAATAAGTGCATTCACATTGGGAATTGTTGGTTATGTGATAGTATTATGGGATATTATAATTATGTTCTTACATTTAAAATCTTATGTGTATTACAAGTGCATTCTTTTATAGAAAAGCATACTTTATTTTGATTAGTTAAATTGTATACCATATTAATTACATGATGAATAAGAAAGAGATTTTTCAAATTGCATATATGATAATAGAATGAATATTTTTTGGCATGCTATCGATGACAGCTTTAAAAAATGTGTGTTCAATTCACATTACTTTTTCTACATCTCTGCAATAAATCATTGTTAAAAGCTTATACTTATATTTACTGCAAGCTAATCGCGAAATAATTAGCAGAAATAGCCTTATTATATGCTTCCTTGTAAGTAGAAGGGAAATAAGGGAATACACTAGATTAAAGTGATAGTTGGGAGTGGGGGAATTTTCTTGAAAATCTTCATGTTGCAGCCTTGGAAGATACCAAACTTATTAGTATCTTTAAGTTTTTGAGCTATACTGTCCACTCACACACACACAAAATCTGTTTTTGAAAATGCTTTTTACTTTCTCTACACGTAATAAGTACATAGTGTATAGAGAAGGTATTGTAATGCATAAAATAATTCATTATCGAGATTTCACCGGAAGTTCATGTTTTAGGTTCTCCTGAATTCAAAAAGAGCATTTTTAGAAAAATGTCCGTGTGAGTCTGTGTGTATGTGTACGTGTGTGTGTGTTTGTGCTCAGCATAGCTCAAAAACGAAAACACCGCTGAATACCAAACTTGGTATTGATATCGTCCAAGGATGCGACACGAACATTTTCAGGAAAATCCCCCCACCCCCAACTACCCCTTACATGGAACATTTTTCAAAATTTTTTATTTTCTTAAAAATGATGCTAACGATTTTCATTAACATTTCGTATATTAAAGATATTTACCTGACAAATCAAATGTATATCTTGAATTTTCTGGGAATAGTCTCTGAAGACTTTTATTCTGGATGGATTTTACGGAGCTTTGCATAACTGCTAAACTGTAAGAGATGGACAAAAACCTACCACACAGAAAATGCAGAGCACGTTAAAACACACAATTTATGTTATATACATATTTTCGTGGAGTTGGTCGTTTTTTAGATGTTCCTTGTTTTTGGTTTCAGCTTTGAAAAAGTTATACTTTTCTGATACAGGAATGTGTCAAATCCTGTCCATACAAACAAAGGAACTACCGTCACATAGAACCAGCTTTTGACTATCACTTTGTCTTATTTCGCTTCTACTTACAAGGAAGCAAGTAATAAGACTATTTCTGCTAATTTGTTCTCGATACAATAATTTCTTACAGAGATGTAGAGAAAGTTTTGTGAATGGAACACATCAGATTTTTTTTTTTTTTGGACTGAGTAGGTCCTGAAACATGTGTTTCTGGTGAGATCTCAGTATGGAATTTTTGGGTGGAATACAATACTTCTCTAAGGAAGATAAAAATACATAATGATACTGAAAGAGCTTCCAGAAGCTTACTTGAGTTTCGGCTAGTTGCATTAAAATGACTAGGATAGTAGGCTGATAATGTTATCCTCTGCTTATTGTTTTATTAATTCTGTGGACAACAAGAAGCTGCTGGGACTGGATTGTTTTATTTTCGATCCTTTTTTTTTTTTTTTGGTTCCCCCTTCCTGTGCCGAGCCCCTCCTCTTCTTCCATCCATCCGCCCGTCCATTTTCGGTTTCACCTAACATGGCAGAGCGCTCCGGAAATTGACAGAAACCACACCATCGACGATAAAACATCAATCAATGCGGTATTCAATTAAGTTTTGATTTGATGTGTCGGAGAAGGCTAGGCAGCCGACATACACATCCGTATCCGGTACTGGAGCAAGTGGTGCCAACGTTCCAACACCCGGTGTGCGTGATGGACTGTCAGATGAATTATTGCAAGGGACAACTCCGTTGTTTTGTTTGGTCCTGGGATCCCCCCTCCCCCCTCCCTATTAAGCTACAATTAGGGTGACGGCTTGGAAAAAAGGCTAACAATATCTGTAGGGAAAATCTGTTGCCGGCTCTTTCACACAGTTCCAGGGGCTCATCAGTGTACTATCATCTGCTGCGGTGTAACAAGGATAAAATCAGGATTCCTGCTCTACTTACAGGTGTTATCTTCCAGTATACTTATTAATAATTCAAAGTTGCACTAACTTATTGTAATAGACTTTTTATTAAGACTTGCTGTAAAATTAATCAACAATAAAAATATATTGCTTTAATTATTTTGTTGTTCTTTTTTCCACACAGGCCGTGTATAGGACAGGAGTTGGACAGGAATCAGACTGAAAAATTCAATGCCATAGCCAGGATTTACACTACGGATCTCCCGGCCTCTAGCCGGTTGCTCTTCCACTGAGCTACCATGGCAACATGCCGGCACAGCATTGAATTTCTCAATGACTCGCGATTCAGTTGATCCCTAAACTACCATGGTAACATGCCGGCATTGCATTGAATTTCTCAATGACTCGCGAGTCAGTTGATCCCTAAGCTACCATGGTAACATGCCGGCATAGCATTGAATTTCTCAATGACTCGCGTGTCAGTTGATCCCTAAGCTACCATGGTAACATGCCGGCATTGCATTGAATTTCTCAATGACTCGCGAGTCAGTTGATCCCTAAGCTACCATGGTAACATGCCGGCATTGCATTGAATTTCTCAATGACTCGCGAGTCAGTTGATCCCTAAGCTACCATGGTAACATGCCGGCATTGCATTGAATTTCTCAATGACTCGCGAGTCAGTTGATCCCTAAGCTACCATGGTAACATGCCGGCATAGCATTGAATTTCTCAATGACTCGCGAGTCAGTTGATCCCTAAGCTACCATGGTAACATGCCGGCATTGCATTGAATTTCTCAATGACTCGCGAGTCAGTTGATCCCTAAGCTACCATGGTAACATGCCGGCACAGCATTGAATTTCTCAATGACTCGCGAGTCAGTTGATCCCTAAGCTACCATGGCAACATGCCGGCACAGCATTGAATTTCTCAATGACTCGCGAGTCAGTTGATCCCTAAGCTACCATGGTAACATGCCGGCATAGCATTGAATTTCTCAATGACTCGCGAGTCAGTTGATCCCTAAGCTACCATGGTAACATGCCGGCACAGCATTGAATTTCTCAATGACTCGCGAGTCAATTGATCCCTAAGCTACCATGGTAACATGCCGGCATTGCATTGAATTTCTCAATGACTCGCGATTCAGTTGATCCCTAAGCTACCATGGTAACATGCCGGCATAGCATTGGATTTCTCAACTGACTCGTGAGTTAGTAGACCACTGAGCTACAATCGTAACATGCCGGCATTGCATTGAATTTCTCAACTGACTTGCAAGTCAGTTGACTACTAAGCTAACATGGAACATGCCGGCATAGCATTGAATTTCTCAACTGACTCGCGAGTTAGTAGACCACTGAGCTACCATGGCAACATGCCGGCATTGCATTGAATTTTCAACTGACTTGCAAGTCAGTTGACCATTAAGCTAACATGGAACATGCCGGCATAGCATTGAATTTCTCAACTGACGCGCGAGGTAGTAGACCACTGAGCTACCATGGCAACATGCCGGCACAGCATTGAATTTCTCAACTGACGCGCGAGGTAGTAGACCACTGAGCTACCATGGTAACATGCCGGCACAGCATTGAATTTCTCAATGACTCGCGAGTCAGTTGATCCCTAAGCTACCATGGCAACATGCCGGCATAGCATTGAATTTCTCAATGACTCGCGAGTTAGTAGACCACTGAGCTACCATGGCAACATGCCGGCATTGCATTGAATTTTCAACTGACTTGCAAGTCAGTTGACCATTAAGCTAACATGGAACATGCCGGCATAGCATTGAATTTCTCAACTGACTCGCGAGTTAGTAGACCACTGAGCTACCATGGAAACATGCCGGCACAGCATTGAATTTCTCAATGACTCGCGAGTCTGTTGATCCCTAAGCTACCATGGTAACATGCCGGCATAGCATTGAATTTCTCAAATGACTCGCGAGTTAGTAGACCACTGAGCTACCATGGTAACATGCCGCATAGCATTGAATTTCTCAATGACTCGCGAGTTAGTAGACCACTGAGCTACCATGGTAACATGCCGGCATAGCATTGAATTTCTCAATGACTCGCGAGTTAGTAGACCACTGAGCTACCATGGTAACATGTCGGCATATTGCCAGGTTAGCTCAGTGGAAGAGCAACCGGCTAGAGATCGGGAGATCCGTGGTTTAAATCCCTGTTATGGCATTGAATTTTTCAGTCTTTCTCTACATATCAAATAAATATAGTTATGTTCTTGTTCCAATTAAAGACTCTTAAAAAAGAAAAAAATCTGATGTGTCCATAAACATGACTTTCTCTATATATCTGTAACAAATGATTGTTAAAAAGCTTATTCTTCTATCTACATCATGCTAATCTAAATAAACATTAACAAAAATTGCCATTATTATTTGACCCTTGTAAGTAGAAGGGAAACAGCCTAATGTGTTCCATTCACATGATGTCCTCTAGCTGTTCGGTAAACAAAACTTTAATTCAAAACATTAATCTGTTATCTACACCATGCTATTCAAGATAAACATAAGCAGAATTAGTCTTATTACTTGCTTCCTTGTAAGTGGAAGTGAAATAAGGGGGTACCAGAGGTTAAAGTGATGGTCAAAAGCCGGTTGCTATGTGACTGAAGTTCCTTTGTTTTAATGGACACGAGCTGACAAATTCCTGTATGAGAAAGTATAAATATTTTAAAGCTGAAACAAAAACAAGAAATATCTCAAAATGATCAACTCCAGAAAACGATGTATATAACATAACTTGTATAATTTAATGTGTTCTACATTTTTGTGTGCTAAACTTTTGTCCATCTCTTACGGTTTAGCAGTTATGCAAAATTTCGTAAAATTCATCCAGAGTAAACTAACCTTCAGAGACTATTCCCAGAAAATTCAACATATACATTTCATTTGTCCGGTAAATATCTTTAATGTATGACATTTTAATCAAAATCGTTAGAGCCATTTTTGAGAAAATCAAAATGCTCGAAAAAAGATCAATATAAAGGGTAGTTGGGGATGGAGGGATTTTTCTCAAAGTTTTCGTATCGCATTCCTGGAAAATACAAAGTTTGGAATTTTACCGACTTTTCGTTTTTGAGTTATCGTGTTCACAAAGACGGACAGAGAGACACACACGGACCTTTTTCTGAAAATGCTTTTTTTTATACAGAGGACCCTAAAACATATATTTCCGGTGAAATCTCGGTATCGTATTTTTGGGTGGAGTGCAATGCCTTCTCTTTATACTATGCATATAGTGCGTATAGAGAAAGTAAAACTTACAAAAAGAATTACGTGCGTGCGTGTGTGTGCGTCCGTTAGGTAACAATCTTGATAATTAAATATAACATTTCCAAGGATTCAACACAAATATTTTCAAGAAAATCGTCCATCCGAAGTACCGTTTACGTGGAACAGTTTTCAAAAATTTTGATTTTCTCAAAAATGGCTCTAAAGGTTTTGATTAAAATCCCTTATATTTAAGATATTTATATGACAAATAAAATGTATATCTTCAATTTTCTGGGAATAGCCTCTGAAGACATGATTATTTTAAATGAATTTTGCGGAATTTTGTATAACTGGTGAACCGTAAATGGTAGACAAAAACTTACTCTAAATGTAGAGCACATTAAAACACACAATTTATGTTATATACATATTTTTCGTGTAGTTGACCATTTTTTAGATATTCCTTGTTATTAGTTTCAACTTTAAAATACGTATACTTTTCTCATAGGGTAATTTTCATCTGCCGTCCATACAAACATAGGAACCTTAATCACATAATAACCAGATATTAAACAATTTGCCTATCGCTTTAGCCTATGGTACTCCCTTATTTTCCGTCTGCTTATAAGGAAACAAGTAATAATATCCTTTCTGCTAATTTTTTTCTCGATTATCATCGAGTAATCAAAAAGAATATGCTTTTACACACTAATTTATTGCTTTGATGTAGAGACTTTTTTTTTATAATTCCAATATGTTTGTATTTAAGTGCAAGGAATTTATAGAACCTATTAATCCTTTGGTAGTTAATGAAATGAAATTTGGTGTTTGTAGAATATTCACATACATATATTTAAAAATACACATACAAATTGCTCTCTTTACAATATTAATGTATAAATATGCATAATTCCTGATCGATCTAATTCATTTTTCATAAAATGAGATATTGCACGATAGTATTTATTGAGCAAGACAAAAATAAAAATCTGATGTGTTCCATTCACATGATTTTCTCTACCTGTTGTACAAACAATTCTTACAAGATATTATTATTTTATCTACTTCATACTAATAAAGATATACGTGGGCAGAAATTGTCTTAATTACTTGCTTCCTTAAAAGCAGAAGAGAAATAAGTGAATACACTAGGCTAAAGCGATACTCAAATCCTTAAACACTTTTTACTTTCTCTGCAAGTACTATGTACATAGTGTATAGAAAAGGTATTGTTATGCACCCAAAAATTCGATATCAAGTTTTCACTGGAAATACAGGTTTTGAGACCTCCTGAAGCAAAAAAAAATCTAATGTAATCCATTCATATGTATTTCTCTACATTTCTGAACAAATTTTTCTATTTACTTCATCTAATCGAGAAAAAATTAATAGAAATAGTCTTATTATTTGCTTCCTTGTAAGTAGAAGTGAAATAAGGGAGTAGCATAAGTTAAAGTGATAATCAAAGCTGGTTGCTATGTGACTGAAGTTCCTTTGTTTGTATGGATAGCAGTTGACAAATTCCTGTATGAGAAAAGTAAAATTTTTGCAAAGCTAAAACTATAAATAAGGAATATCTCAAAAGCGATCAAATCCACGAAAAAATGTGTATAACATGTGTGTGCTTTAACGTGCTCTACAGTTTTTGTGTGGTAAGTTTTTGTCCATCTCTTACGGTTTAGTAGTTATGCAAAACTCATCCAGAATAAAGTAGTCTTCAGAGGCTATTCCCAGAAAATTCAAAATATACATTTTATTTGTCAGGTAAATATCTTTAATATGATATTTTAATCAAAATCGTTAGAGCCATTTTTTAGAAAATCAAAATTTTCGAAAAAGAGTTCCATGTAAAGGGTAGTTTGGGGTGGGGGGATTTTTCTCAAAATCTTCGTGTCGCATCCCTGCAAGATATTAAACTTAAATATCAACTTTGGTATTTTACCGACTTTTCGTTTTTGAGTTATCGTGTTCACAGATACGGACACAGGGACACACACGGACCTTTTTCTGAAAATGCTTTTTTATATACAGAGGACCTTAAAACGTATATTTCCGATCAATTCTGGGTATCGAATTTTTGGGTGGAGTGCAATACCCTCTCTATATACTATGTACATAATACGTGTAGAGAAAGTAAAATGTGTGTCTGTGGGTAGCATAGCTCAAAAACAAAAAGGCCGTTAGAAACCAAACTCGGTATTTAGGTTTGTTATCTTCCAAAGATGCGACACAAAGATTTTCAAGAAAATTCCCCCACCCCCAACTACCCTTTACATGGAACTTTTTTCTAAAATTTAGATTTTCTAAATAATTGTTTTAACAATTTTAATTAAAGTATCGTATATTACAGATATTTACATGACAAACAAAATTGATATCTTGAATTTTTTAGGAATAGCCTCTGAAGACTATTATATTCTGGTTGAATTTTACGGACTTTTGTATAACTGTTAAACCGTAAGAGATGGACAAAAACCTTTCACATAAAAATTAGAACACGTTAAAACATAGAATTTATGTAATATACATTTGTTTCGTGCGGTTGACTATTTTTAGATGTTCCTAGTTATTGTTTAAGGCTTTGAAAAAAATATACTTTTCTCATACAGGAATTTGTCAAACTCCTGTCAATGAAAACAAAGGAACTTCAGTCACATAGCAACGAGCTTTCGACTATCACTTTAACCTATGCTATTCCCTTATTTTGCTTCTACTTACAAGGAAGCAAGTAATAAGACTATTTCTTCTAATTTTCTCGATTATCATGAGGTAAATAGAAGTATAAGCTTTTTAATAATATTTTTTGCAGAGATGTAGAAAAAGTCATGTGAATGGAACACATCAGATTTTTTATTGTTATTTATTTGTTTTTTCGTAGCTGAACCTATTACTAAATGGTCATATTGGATGAAATGAACGGAGTCCATGGAGCTTAAAGTTACTCGACATTCGTCTTCTCAGGATAAGGGAAAACCCGAAACAAAATCTTATCCAGATAACTCAGTCTAAACAAGATTCGAGCTCAGAAACTCTTGAATGTGAAGCAGACACGTTACCCCCACTACCGAGACGAGTATTTTTGAAAATTTGGCGCTATGTTGAAATTCGGTTCTCTTTGCACAGACAGGGTAAAACAAAAGGGATATGAAACGAATTATGACCTTTCCTTTGAGAGAAGTACAAATATTCATATAATTGATTTTTCACAAAAGCTGTTTATAGTACAGGAGTTGGATAGTTGGAGAGACAGACTGTAAAATGCAGTGCAAAAGCGGGGATTTGAACCACGGATCTCCCGGTCTCAAGTTGAGCTACCTCGGCAATTTGTCGGCACGACATCAAATTTCCTGTCTTGCACGTTTCCCGGTAAACCACAAAGTGATCTCAAATTATTTTGATATGGCATACCCCAATGGCGACTTAGAAGTAAGTTTTAAGTAGTAAGTTTAAAAGTGAAACGAAAAACAAGGAATATCTTGGGAACGGTTAATTCTAGGAACTGTGAATGACATAAACTGCGTGTTTTAATGAGATCTGCATTCATTCGTAGTATACTTTTGTCTATCTCTTATGTCGCCCTCCGTGGTGTAATGGTTACCATGCTGACTTCATATACCCAAGGTCGCGGGTTCAAACCAGGCGGAGGACGATGGATTTTTTCGGGTGTAATGGCTTCCTTCGGAAGGGAAGTAAAGCTGTTGGTCCCGTGTCGTAGATTTACGGCACGTAAAAGAACCTCAAGCCTGATAGAGAGGCCTCTGAGCAAAATTAAGCGATCTTTCGCGCCCAGTAGAGAATGGGACGTTGAGAACCTCAGCAGTTAAAGAGGGTCTCTTACGGTGCGCCAATTATACAAGTTAACAAGATGAAGATAAATATATACATTTTCGTTTGTCATGAAAATATCTAAGACATTCGGAATTTTAATAAAAAATATTAGACCCATTTTGAGAAAGTAAAAAATTTCGAAATCTACACCATATAAAGGGTAGTTGGGTTGTGGAATTTTCCTGAAAATCTTCGCGTTCATCTTTGGGAGATACTGAACTTAAATACCAAGACTGATATTTAATCAACTTTAGTTTTTTACTTTCTTACGCACACTCTGTACATAGTGTATAGAGAAGATGTTTTACTACACTCAAAAATTCGATACCGAGATGTCACCAGAAATAGACGTTTTAGGGAACTCTGTATCCAAAAATGTTTTTTAGAAAAACGTCCGTGTGTCTCAGAGTAAAAAGTCAGTAAAACACCAGACTTGGTATCTTCCAAGGATGTGACACGAAGATTTTGAAAAAAATCCCGCTACTGTAAATACCGTTACTTGCAAATTTTACGGAAATTTCTTCAAAAATGACTCTGAACGATTTTGATTAAAATACAGTGTATTAAAGATATTTACACGACAAATAACATCTGAGGAACTCTTTATTCTGAAAGAATTTGACTGGACTTTGCGTAAATAGTAAACCGTAAGAGCTACACAAAAAGGGACTACACAAAAATGTAGATCTCGTTGAACACACTTTCGTCGTATACATTTTCACTTTCTCTATACGTACTATGTACATAGTGTATAGTGAAGGTATTGTAATGCACCCAAATACATCTCCGGAAATACATGTTTTCTGTCCCCCTAGATCCAAAAAAAGCATTTTTGGAAAAAGGTTCGTGTGTGTGTGTGGTGTGTGTGTGTATGTCTGTGGACAGCATAGTTCAAAAGCTAAAATATCGTTAACTACCAAAGTTGGTATTAAAGTTTGGTATCTTCCAAGGATGCGACACAAAGGTTTTCAAGAAAATTCTCAGACGCCCAACTATACTTTACATGGAACTTTTTTCGAAAATTTTGATTTTCTCAAAAATGGCGCTAACAGTTTTGATACAAATATCGTATATTAAAGATATTTACCTGAAAAATAATATGTATGTCTTGAATTTTCTGGTAATAGCCTCTGAACACTATTTTATTCTGACGAGTTTTACGAAATTTTCCATAACTGCTAAATCGTAAGAAATGGACAAAGAATGTAGAGCACATTAAAATACAGAGGTTATGTTATATACTTTTTTTTAGGAGTTGATCGTTTTTGAGGTATTCCTTGGTTTTGACCTAGTAACCAACCTTTGACTTCACTTTAACCTATGATACTCCCATATTTCGCTTCTACTTACAAAGAAGCAAGCAATAAGGCTATTTCTGCTAATTTTTTCTCTGTTAGCATGAAGTAAATAGAAGAATTAGGTTATTAATAATAATTTGTTATACAGAAGTAGAGAGTCACGTGAATGGAACACCAACATACACACGCGCGTGTGGACCTTATTCTAAAACTCTGATGTCTTATATTCACATAAATTTCTCTACATCACTAAAATGAATTATTGTTAAAAAGCTTATTCTTCTACATGCTTAATACTAATCTAGCAAAACTTAGAAGAAAGCGTCTTATTACTTCTTTCTTTGTAAGTAGAAGGGAAATAAGAGGGTACCATAGGCTAAAGTGACAGTCAAAAGCTGGTTGCTGTGTGACTGAAGTTCCTTTGTTTGTACGGACAGCAGTTGACGCATGAGAAAAGTGGGAGTGTTTCAAAGCCTGAAACTAATAACAAGGAATATATAAAAAACAGTCAACCTTAGGAAAAATGTATGTAACAAAAATTGTGTGTTTAAACGAGCTCTACATTTTTTGTATGGCGCGATTTTGTCCATCTCTTACGGTTTACCAGTTATGGCAAATTCGGAAAAATTCTTGTAGAATAAACATGTCTTCAGAGGCTATCCCCAGAAAATTGAAGATATACACTTTATTTGGCATGTAAATGCCTTAAATATAAGAGATTTTAATTAAAATTTTCTAACTTTTTTCCATGTAAAAGGTAGTTTTGGTTTACCGACTTTTCGTTTTGAAGTTATTGTGTTGACAAACACACGGACCTTTTTCTGAAAATACTTTTTTGGAATAAGGGGAGCATAAAACGTCTATTTGCAGTGAAATCTCGGTATCGATTTTTTGGGCGGAATGCAGTACCTTCTCTATACACTATGTACATAGTATGTGTAGAGAAAGTAATTTATTTATTTATTTTTTTGGCTAGCTATTGAATTTTTAGGGTCTACTGTAATTTCTCTACCTACATATGTGCTACGAAAGAAAGAAGATCTGCTCCGCTAATCTCTTAGCCTAGAATCTGAGAATGGTTAATAAGACCAACGAGGGAGGTAATTTGGTAATAAATGTACAAACAACAGTCTTAAACATCTAGCAAGGTATTCTGGTTGTGTTTTCTTCCTCTAGTGTCTAGCAACAAGAGTATACCCAAGTGCAACAACTGGTATAGTAGCCTTGTACACCGCACTATATCTACTATATGATAATCGAAATAAAAATTAGCCGAAATGGTCTTAATTACTTGCATCTTTGTATGTAGATGCAAAATAATGGAATACACTAAGCTATAAGGACAGTCAAAGATTTTTCCTAGGCAGGTTAAACGTAGGAGTCGAAGGCCTACGTGTTGGAGCTTTTGTTACCGACATTATAAACTGACACACTGTGCATGGAACGAGAGGCTGACAGAGGGCTCAATATTGTGTTTATCCACAGCATCACATGCAGAAAGCACGTTTCTCAATCCCAAAATCGAGCAAGTTAGTGATAAAATCATCACGCTCTGATAACTTCTTAAATTTCGTCGTAACTGTGCGGCAAGAGGACTTTATTTGTCTGCAGGTGAAAACTGCTGATAAATAGGCATTCGCCAGCAAAGCTGTAACAACTAAATTACCGGATTTATATAGCAAATCTGAGACCTTAAAGTTTTTCTCACTTTAAGAAACACAACTGACCTGTATGTATCTGAAACGCCGTGTTCATGCAGTGCAATTTATATAGAGCTGACACTTTCTTTCATTCTTTCTTTCATTCATTATTGTGTGGCCGCGCCGTGGCCGAGTGGTTAGACCACTCGACTCTCACCTAGACGGCCGGGGTTCGATCCCAAGCGACCGCATGTGAGATTTGTGGTGGACAAAACGGCGCTGGGGCGGGTTTTCTCCGGGTACTCCGGTTTCCCCCGCCATCGCATTCCACCGGTGCTCCATCATCATTCATGTATCATCAGTGTCACCGCCTGCGGTGCCATTAGTAGTTAAAGCGGGCGTTAAACACTACCAAAAAAAAAAAAAAAATTCATTATTGTTTCAAAACGTGTTATGCTAGCGACAACTTATTATACCTTAATTTTAGAAGAATTATGGGAGATTATTTACCTCTACAGCAAATGTTCAAAAAGTCCTCCATCCTGCATAAGGCACAACTCAACACGTCGTTCCATGTTACAGGCTACTCGTTGGAGGACTGTTCTCAATAGCTTGAATCTCCTTTATGATTATGTGCTTCAGATCGTACAACGTCTGGGGACGTGTGGCGTAAACACTGTCTTTTAAGTAACCCCATAGAAAGAAGTCCGGCGATGAAAAATCCGGAGATCTCGGTGGACACAGGTACCTGGAAATTATCCGGTCGTCAAAGAAACTTGCCATTAGGTTCATGGATTCATGTGATGTATGACATGTAGCGCCATCTTGCTGAAAATATCCTAGACTCAGCTCTACATCGTGCTGTATTTTCACGTAGACTACAAGAACAAAATGTCGAAACAGCTGCCAACATTGCAATTAGGAGTAAAACATAAACATCTGCGCATCTAGTGACAAGGAATTGAAGCTCCAGAACATTCTGCTTAATTTGGTGCTAATATTGGGTTATTGAATGGATGTTCAAAGGAATAATTAAAGAAAGAAATGTGTCAGTTCTACATATATCACTCTATGTAATCTAAATGCTGAATGAGGAAACGCGAAGCATTTGACTAACTCTTGCACACAAGTTAGTTGTTCTTACATTCTAATGTAGCATATCTTTGAGTTCCTTTAGAACACACTATTGTTGAACACTTGATAACGACACTACCTCTACTTTGTTTTGCAGGGAATACTTAAAGAGCAATGGTACTAAACTTTTAATTGAAAAGGACAACATTTTCGATTTTATTTTTTTCACGTACTATGTATATAGTGTATAGAGAAGCTATTGAATTCCAACCAAAAATTCGATACAGAGATTTCACCGGAAATACATGTTTTGGGTCCTCCTGAATCCAAACAAAGCATTTTTTAAAAAAGGTTCGTGTGTATGTGTCTGTGGACAGCATAGTCCGCTAAATGCCAAACTTGGTGTTTAAGTTCAGTATCGTATATTAAATATATTTACCTGACAAATAAACTGTATATCTTGAATTTTCTGGGAATAGCCTCTGAAGACCATGTACATAGCTCATAAACGAAAAGACCATTAAATATCAGACTTCGTATTTAAGTTCGGTATCTTCCAAAGACGGGACACGCAGATTTATGAGAAAACCCCACCACCCCAAACTACCTTTACATAGAATATTTTTCAAAATGTTGATTTTCTCAAAAATGGCTCAAACGATTTTGATTAAAATACCTTATGTAAAAAAAATTATGAATAACGAAATTTTATCTTGAATTTTCTGAGATTAGCCCCTGAAGACCTCTTAATTCTGGAAGGCAAACCGTAAGATATATTCAAAATTATGCATCTCATTAAAACACACAATTTATGTCATTGACATTTATTTTGTAGAGTTAACCGTTTTCGAGATATTCCGGATAATTGGTTTCAACTTGAAGCAAGGCAAACAAGAGATTGGAAATTCAATTCTTTCACAGAGCGACCGGCTTTTAAAGAAAGAGAATACTGCTTTAGCCTGTGCATTTTCTTATTTCCCTTCTACTTATAAGGAAGCTACTAATAAGACTAATTCTGCTAATGTTTATCTTGATTAGATGTGTTTAGATTACAGATTAATGTTTTGAATAAAAGGGTTGTTTACGGAACAGCTAGAGGAACATCATGTGAATGCAACACATTAGGTTTTTTCGCAAGTAATAAGACAATTTATGCTAATGTCTATCTCCATTATCATGAAGTAGAGATTTTTACAATAATTTGTTATACAGGTGTGTAGAGAAAGTCATGTGGATGGAACACTACATATTATTTTCTCTACACGTACTTTAGACATAGTGTATAGATAAAGTATTGCATTCCATCCAAAAATTACATATCGAAATTTTGCCGGAAATAGACGTTTTAAGGTCGTCTGTATCCAAAAAAATATTTTCAAAAAAAGGCGCTCGCAGGAGTGTGTATGTGTGTGTGTGTGTGTGTGTGTGAACATGATAATACAAAAACGAATATTCGGTAAATTCCAAACTTAATATTTAAGTTTAGTATCTTCCAGCGATGCAACACGAAGATATTGAGAACCCCCCCCCTCTTCAAACTACCCATAACATGGAACAAATTTCGAAAATTTATATTTCCCAAAAATAGCTAACAATTTTGATTAAAGGATCACATATTAAACACATTTATCTCTCAAATAAAATGTATATCTTTAATTTTATGGCAATAGCCTCTAAAGACCTTTTTATTCTGTATGAATTTTACTGAATTTTGTGTAATTGCTAAACCGTAACAGATAGACAAAAACTACACAAAAATGTATATCACGTTAAACACACAGTTGATATCAGATAGATGTTTTTCGTTGAATTGATAATTTCTGAAATATTCCTTGCTATTTGTTAGATTTAAAATTCTTAAAATTTTTTCACAGGGAAAGTTTAAGCTGCTGACCATACCTAGAAACGAATTTCATTCACATAGCAACCGGCTTTTAAAAGATATGACTATCGTTTTAGCCTATGTATTCCATTGCTTACCTTCTACTTACAGGGAAGCAAGTAATTTACACAATTTTTGCTAATGTTTATCTTGATTATCATAAAGTAGATGATTTTTAACAATAATTTTTACAGCAATGTAGAGAAAGCCATATGTATGGAACATATCAGATTTTTATTTTTGTGGTTTTAAAGAAGAATTTCTTTTCAGAAATAATAATGATTGCTGTTATGGTTTTAAATGTGCTTGGTTTTATAACTCGAAAGCTACATTCTCTAAAGTGAATGACATGACAACGCTAAGCAAAAAGCGGAGTATATATTGATGGTATTTGTATGGAGGTGTACGTGTTCATTTTTAGAACGGTACAAAAGGATAGAATGGTGGGTAGACAAGTTTTCATTGCTGGAATGAAGTCTGCTCTATCATCCCAGGGAGCTATTAGCTAATAAAATCGATCTCGGTGTTGGTTTTAATCTCCTAAAACCACCACAGCTTAATGAAATGATAGCGGAGTGTACCGGCGGCATATCCAACACTGTACTCCGTGAAGAAAGCTATTTCTTCATCCTCGATGTGTATGTACATTCTGTCAAGAAAGTACAGGGAATTGATCATTTAAAAATCCTGTTTAAAAGGGGATTGGAAATTATTGTTGTCGCTAAGTTGGTACAACTTTCCTCTATACCCACGCGGAGTTTGATCGTCATCTGTCATCTAGTTTTTTTTTACAGTACGCCATTTTGTTAGTTCATCTCAAAGGTGATTTGCGATTTTACGATGGATACAAATATTGAACAAAGAATCTGTCTCAAATTTAGCATTGCAAATGGTATTTCGTGTGCCGAATCGCTGAAAATGTTACAGAGGGCTTACGGTGAATCGACCTTATCAAAAATACGTGCACATGAGTGGTGCAGTGCATTCAAAAGTGGTCGAAATGTGGTGGAAGATTTGCCTCGCTCTGGTCGGCCAACAACGGTTTCAACTGTTCTGAACATCGCTAAAGTGCAGAAAATGGTGTATGAAAATCGACATTTAAGTCTGAGAGAGAGATTGCCGCTGAACTTTCTGTGTCTCACGAATCGATTCGTACCATTTTAAACGATTGTTTGGGCATGACACGCGTTGCAGCTCGGTTAGTTCCGAAAGACTTGAATTTTCTACAAAAACTCAATCGCGTATGGATTGCTGAAGACATGCTAGAACGCGCCAGTTCCGACCCCACGTTCATGAAGCGCATTGTAACTGGTGATGAGACATGGGTTTACGAGTTTGACACTCAAGTCAGTCAACAAGCTTCCGAATGGGGCCTTCCAAATGAACCGAAACCTAAAAGGGCACGTCAAACTCGATCAAAACTGAAGGTCATGTTGACAGTTTTTTTTCAATTATCGCGGTGTCGTGCACTCAGAGTTCTTGCCAGAAGGTCACATGGCAAATGAAGACTATTAACTGAGCGTTATACGGCGTTTGAGAGAACAAATACGTCGAAAAAGGCCAGATTTGTGGAACGACAACTCATGGATTCTGCACCACGATAACGCACCAGCTCACAAGGCTATTATTGCGAACGAATTTCTGGCCAAAAACTCAACAAATTTCATCGAACAACCAGGCAATTCACCTGATCTGGCTCCTGCTGATGTCTTTCTCTTTCCAAAACACAAGTTACCACTTCGAGGCACCCGTTTTCAGTCGATAGAAGACATAAAGGAAAATTCGCGGAAAGTGCCTACAAAAAACGTTTTGATGATTGGATTATTCGTTGGCATAAATGTATAATTTCAGAAGGGGCCTACTTTGGAGGCGATAAAATAAAATTGGATGAATAATTCATTTTTTTGTGCTTTATTGGAAAATTCCCGGAACTTTCTTGCTACAGTAGCATGTACACAGAGCACAAATAGTATTAGCCATCGAATTTCTGATTATGGGTAGGGAATGTGTCTTCTGATATCCGCTGGCCCCTCCGTCACTCTAATTGGGGAAGGAGAAGGGGTTGTGGCTTACTGTTGTAGTACACGTTACCTAATCTTACTTCCAGTTGAGTAAGGTGGCAATTCCTATTAGCGAATTAGCTGACAAACCCAGCATGCTCTATAGGTTCGATATAGAACACTCACCTGCAAGGTGATAGTATCAGCCAATAAAATAAAAACATGACGTAATAATGCACGGCTAGGACGGAATAAGAGAGTGCCGGTTTCTTTCTGTGCCTTGTGTACATGGGCTAGTAAAAAATTAGGGGCAACACCTGCATTTGGTGTCATAAGCGGTAACTGCTGTAAGCTGATAACTTTGAAACAGAAGAGCATCTAATACTTGTTAGTTGTGAGTTTGAAGACAATTTTATTACTCTCCCTACACGTACTATGTACATAGTTTATAGAGGAAGTATTGTATTCCACCCACAAATTCAATACAGAGATTTCGCTGGAAATATATGTTTTAGGATCCCCTGAATCCAAAAAAAAAAAAAAAAAAAAATTTAGAGAAAGGTCCGAGTGTGTGCGTGTTTGTCTGTGACAACATAGCTCAAAAGCGAAAAGACCGTTAAATACCAAATTTGATATTTAGGCATAGTACCTTCCAAGGATGTAACACGAAGATTTTCAGGAAAATGCCCCCGCCACAAACTACTCTTTACATGGAACAATTTTCGAGAATTTTGATTTTCTTAAAAAAGGCTCTAACGATTTTGATTAAATTCACTTATATTAAAGCTACTTACAACTCGAATAAAATGTACATCTTGAATTTTTTGGAAATATCTTCTGACGACCTCTTAATTCAGGATGAATTTTGGCGAATTTTGCGTAACTGCTAAACCGTTAGAGATGGACAAAAACTTACCACACAAAAAATATACATAACGATAAAACACACTGTCGCCCTCCGTGGTGTAATGGTTACCATGTTAACTTCAAATACCCAAGGTTGCGGGTTCAAACCCGGCGGAGGACGATGGATTTTTTCGGGTGTAAAAATCCTTAGCATGGCTTCCTTCGGAAAGGAAGTAAAGCCGTTGTTCCCGTGTCGTAGAAACCTCAAGCCTGATAGAGAAGCCTCTGAGTAAAATTAAGAGGTCTTTCACACCCAATTTAGAATGGGACGCGGAGAACCACAGTAGTTAAGGAGCGTCCATAAATAACACGCCATTTACATTTACGATATAACACAATTTATGTTATGTACATTTTTTTCGTGGAGTTGATTGGTTTTAAGATATTCCTTGTTATTGGTTTCAGCTTTTCTCATACAGGAATTTGTCAACTCCGGTCCATACAAACAAAGCTACCAACTTTTGACTATCACTTAACCTATGCTACTCCCTTATTTCGCTTCTACTTACAAGGAAGCAAGTAATAAGAGTATTTCTACTAATTTTTCTGAATTAGCATGAAGTAAATAGAAGCATAAGCTTTCTAACAATAATATGTTGCAGAGACGTTGAGAAAAGTATGTGAATAGAACACATCAGATGTTTTATTATGCATTTGAGTGTACATATCTATACCATGTATAGAATCCAGTATGTGGAAACACTTGTTGAGGAAGCATTGTCAAATGAAGCCTTTTGTCAGAATTTTTTGAGACAAAGATAGGAAACCAAGTTGGTTACCTGTATCAGCACTTTATCACGTGACGTATTTATCTCCCTCTTCCACTAGCTCAAAAGATTGAGCAAGGTATATCGACATTATACTAAACGTTGATTATTGTTAGAGTAATTCTGGGCTTTAAATCTTTGCCAAATTTGCAATGAAAACAGCATAGGACAGTTAATTACGCTGGCCCTCAGGATTGTTGGCACTGTGAGCCTAAGGTACCTTTGTTACTCGCCGCCAGCCTCTTCCAATCGATGACCTCCACGGATCCTTCTCCCCCCTGCACTTTACACTACCTTCAGAAAACCATTTCCCTCTAATGGATTTTGATGTCCGAACGTTCTTCACACCTTCTGAACCGAGAAGAAGGTAATTACAACTTTTTTACGGCCGCCCTTCCATTGCCACATATCCTCTTTCATTTTACCTTCCAACCCTTGTTAAAGGACCGGCAGGAAAAAGAAGTGGATATTTATAGACTTGCCATACAATGGCACAACAACAACAACTACTACTGCTCTTAGCATTCTTAGCTTCTTGCGCCCTTTAGTAGCCGCAACAGAAAACTTCTCTTGTGAAATGTTTACAATATGACAAACACTTCAAACACTAAGAGGGTTCAATTAGACATTAGTAAACACTTATGCTAAAATATACCTTAAAGAACCAAACAACATCCTAGATTGTGAGACCTGCAACACGCCAGAAACTTCAGGCCGGCTTCAATGACTTACGAGGAGCTCTACATAACCATCAAACAATTAAAAACCTGATGTGTTCCATTTTCACGACTTTCTCTACGTATCTGCAACAAATTATTGTTAAAAAGCTTATGCCTCTATTTACTTCATGCTAATTGAGAAAAAAATATCAGAAATAAGTCTTATTACTTGCTTCCTTGTAAGTAGAAGCGATATAAGGGAGTATCTTAGGCGAAAGTGATAGTCAAAAGCTGGTTACTAGGTGACTGAAGTTCCTTTGTTTGTAGCCGGGAGATCAGTGGTTCAAATCCCGGCAATATCATTGAATGTTTTTCAATCGGACTCTATCTATCCTCTCACCTAGACGGCCCGGGTTCGATCCCAAGCGACTGCATGTGAGATTTGTGGGTGCTGGGGCGGGTTTTCTCCGGGCTCTCCGGTTTCCCCCGCCATCTCACCGGGGCTCCATCGTCATCTATCATCAATGTCATCGCCTGCGATGCCAGAGCAGTAAAAGCGGGCGCTAAACACTACCAAAAAAAAATCTATCTATCCAATTCCTGTCCTACACACGGCTTGTGTGAAAAATCTTATGTGTTCCATTCACATGCCTTTCTCTACATATCTGCAACAAAGTATTGTTAAAAAGCTTATGCCTCTATTTACTTCATGCTAATTGAGACAATTTAGCAGAAATAGTGTTATTACTTGCTTTCTTGTAAGTAGAAGCGATATAAGGGAGTAACAGATTAAAGTAATAGTCAAAAGCTGGTTGCTATGTGACTGAATTTCCTTTGTATGCAGCCGGGAGATCCGTAGTTCAAATCCCGGTGATGTCATTGAATGTTTTTCAGTCAGTCTGGCTGCAGCTAGCGGACCGACAGGTTGTTTGTCCGCTGTGTTGCCCGTAATCGAGCGGCGTTAAGGAGCGTCAAATAGATTGTTCTGTGTGAGTCTACAAGGAAAGAATTTCTACTGATGGAGGCAATACGCCGGCAAAATACGTTGCAAATCTCATTTCGAGGAGCTGAACGTCGACCCAGCGCGATGGAAGTGCATGACTGGATTCACGACTACATGAAAATACCACCTGATCAGGTAGATACACTACAGTTTCATTCTAGAGAAAAATCAGTTTTTATAAAATGTATATCTGTAACACACTATGAAAGATATTTACTGCAATTTCAAGGGGCGGCAAAGTTTAGTTATGAAAATGGTGAAATACTAACGGTAAATATTGGGCCCGCTGACTGCCGCATTGTAAATGCCCGGGTTTTCAATGTAGTGCCTGAGATCACTCACACGTTTCTGGAACAGAAACTTTCACAATATGGGAAATTACTGGAGGTTCAAGAAGAACAATGGAACGCAGGTTATAAGTACCCCGTCAAGTCTGGTGTTCGTTCTGTACGAATGGAATTAAAAAAGGAAATTCCATCTACAGTAGTAGTGCGTGGGTTTCCTGTTGGTGTGACCTATCTAGGACAACCGCAAACTTGCCATGTGTGTGGGGATGCTTCTCATTTTCGCTCACACTGTCCATACAAAAAGTCTGTACTGCCTGTCTCTGTCTCGCGCAGGGCTGTGTTACTCAGCGATGTAGTGAGAGGTCAAGTTAGCGCTCGGGCCGAAGAGGAATGTAAACAAACAGTAGGTGCGTCAAATGGGCCCGCTACTGAAGCTAGTGAAATAGAGCCTGTTTGTAACGTCAAACCTACAGGGGAAGTCTACCCGAATACCAGCTGTATGCGTGACGATGTGGCGGTGCAGGAGACTTCTGTGTCCGCACCGGTAGCTGTCAATACTCCCTCAGAAGTAGCAGAAATGGGTGTCTCATCCCCTACACTATCTTCTGTTGTTGTGGTGCCTAATAGTGGTGACCAGAACATGGTTGGCCCCTGCGATACACCAGACACTGTAATAATTGAACACCGGAAATGGAGTGAGATGGATTCCGACGAACCTCAGACGGTTAGGAGAGGACGCCCGCTGTCTGTTAGTGAGGAGGACACCGAAGAAACGGAGACTAACATCGCGTGGGAGACCGTGAGAGACCCTCGACTCAGGAAACACTTGCCTTCTCGGTCTGGAAGCCTACCGAAAAAGTTTCCACGGGTATCACGAACACATATTCATGCCGTTGAAAATGACTAGATACATCTTGGACGGTGACCTGCTCTGGTTTACTTCTGGCCTTGTTTTAATGGTTGTCTTACGTACCTTTGCCACTGTTAACATCAACTCCCTACGCTGCACTGCCAAACAGGCTCTTTTACGTGATTTTGTGCGGACTCATGATTTAGATATAGTTTTCCTCCAAGAAGTTAACATAACCGACTTTGGCTTTATGGGTCCAAAGTACAGTTGTGTGGTGAATGTTGGAGAACATATGCCTGGTACTGCTATTTTGTACAGAGCAGGTTTGACGTTTACCGAGATAGAGATGCATCCTAGTGGTCGTGTTATCAGTGCTAGAATGGACAACTTAACCTGCCTTCAGGGAGTGATAGGCGCCATGAGCGAGAAGAATTTATAACAAACATTCTACCCTATTATTTGAGATGGAATTATGCCCTTCTTTAAGTAGGTGGCGACTTCAATTGCGTGCTACATGCTAAGGATCAGCGTCCTGGTTATAATAAATCTTTGGCATTGGATCAGCTGGTAACCGGGCTACGTCTTTGTGATGTTTGGGAACATATGAACGATACATCTGTAGAATTTACTTACTGTCGAGTGAACTGTGCCTCAAGGATAGATCGTTTCTATTTAAGCGCTCAGTTCAACTCTCTGATTCACACAGTGCGAGTTTTACCTGTTGCCTTTACTGACCACCATGCTGTCAAACTGCAATTAATCGCTGAGAGTCGCATTCCGCTATATGGCAGAGGTTATTGGAAATTAAACGAAGCTTTATTACATGACAACATTATTGCTGCTGATTTTGCCAAGTTGTGGCAAAGTCTTCAGGGTAAAGCTCGACGCTCCCCGCTGTCAGTGGTGGAGAAATGGCGACGTATATTTAAGCCTGGTATTACGACCTTCTTCAAGATCAAAGGTCGTGAGAGGACAACTGAACGACGGCACACCTTCGACTTTTACCAAGAAACATTAATGGGTCTTCTCTCTAGACAACAGAGTGGTCAAGACGTAACCCATCGCCTTCGAGCTGTGAAGCGGAAGCTCGTGGACATACAGCAACATGTTTTGGCGGGAACTATGACCCGTTCGCGAACTCATGACTCCGTCGTGGCACAGGAGAAAGCCTCATTGTTTCATACCATTAAGGATAAGTGTATTGGTAGTGGTCGTTACATCCATGCTCTACTGACACCGGTAGGCGCCAAGGTCACCTCTGTGCCTCAAATTCTACAGACTATCCATACATCTTATAGCACCATGTTTGACACCACTGACCTACGCAATGACGCCATGGAGGAGCTCTTCCAATATGTTGACACCGGTATAACTGTCGAGGAACAGCGTTCCTTGGAGCAGCGATATTCTGCCACCTAGATTCTGCAAACCATTAATTCCGCTAGCCTCCATTCCTGCCCAGGAGAAGATGGCCTTATATATTCCTTCTACAAGACCTTTTGGAATATAATCAAAGCAGAAGTTGTAGAGTTGGTGAATGAGATCCTTATTGGATCGAACTGTTGCCCTGGATTCGCAGATGGCATCGTCATCTTAATCCCAAAGAAAAGGTCTCCAATGAGTGTCTGGGACTATAGACCCATAACACTTTTAAACACCGACTACAAAATTGTGATGAAAGTACTTGCATCCAGAATAAGGATTATTCTACCTACAATTGTAACCTCCGGACAAACATGTGGCATCCCGGGCAGGACCATAATTGACAACCTTCTGGTCCTCCGAGATACAATTCTCCATTATGAACGGAATCCGTTGGAGGCTGCTGCGTTGGTCAGTCTGGATTTTGATAAAGCCTTTGATAGAGTAGGCCATGCTTATATGTTTAAAGTGCTTCAGAAATGCAAAATTCCACCGTTGCTAATATCTGCAATCAGAACCGTCTACAGTGGGATTTCTTCGAAGATGCAAGTCAATGGGTACTTCAGTAAGCCTATAAAGCTTACTAACTCTGTACGCCAGGGTTGTCCACTATCAATGATTCTCTTCTCCCTTTCTTTAGAACCCTTTCTTCGCTATCTTCAAGCTAAGTTGACTGGGACTGTCACTCCAGCTCGATTATTTTGTGCCAGAGCTTATGCTGATGACGTCACGCTGCTCATCCGTAGGCGTGAGGCCTTACCCTTGGTACATACCGCCATCACACTTTATGAGAAAGCTTCTAATGCCAAAATGAACACCGCGAAGTCGCAACTGCTCCCTCTTGGATCGTGGCCGACTGATCACACATTGCTCGATATCCCGATACAATATAGTGTCAAGATTCTCGGCATCTTCCTCTCCAAGCCGTTTACATCGATGATTGCTCGCAACTGGGATCACAAAATAAATTTGATTAGGCTGAATACCACTGCACATCTTGGCCGGAACTTGAATCTTCTACAGAAAGTGTGGCACATCAATCAGTTTGTTTTGGCAAAATTATGGTATATGGCGCAGATACTACCAATGCCTGAAAAACACGTCTCCCGAATTGAGCGACTTATTGGATACTATTTATGGAGAGCACAGCCCTTTCGTATAGCTAAAACCCAATTGTGGCGAAAACGTAACGAAGGCGGCTTAGGTTTAATTGCAGTGGGACCTAAGAGTAAAGCGCTTCTTGTTAAATCTATTATACTTAACACTAGGGGATATGGAGAGGAACAAGAAATAGCATTTTGGGAACCCTTCAAGAATTCTCTTGGAACTCCAGTTCGGGCTGCTCCTGCGGGTTTTAAGAGAATACTCCATGTTTTGGATGGCATTGATGTCGATGTCCTACCTCAGCAACCTAGAGGACTATCAACTGAGCTATACAAGCTTTTCCTACAGCGGCTGCTTGCAGCAATTCATGTGGAGGATAGGATGCCCAACAGACCCTGGTGTCAGGTATGGCGGAACATCCATTTGCGTAACATATCTACGGAGTGGACTACATGCGCATATTTGGTCATCAATGATGTTGTGGCTACAGAAGATAAAAAATTCCGATACAACATGGTGAGGACCCCCACATGCAACATTTGCGGTGTGCGGGATACTCTACGCCATCGTTTTGTTACCTGCACAACAGCACGACAGATCTGGCACTGGGTTGTTTCGCAATTGCACCGTCTTGCTCCTTCGCAAAATCCCAACGATTATGCTCGCACATTACTACAACTAGAGACTCGAAGTACTACCGACCGCTTCGCACAGGTGTGGCTCGCACTTGGCTTTCAGCATTATATGCTGTCTGAAACGCGTCCCAGCGTCGACGCTTTACGTTGTCATCTTAGAGCAGCAAGAGAAGATCTGCAAAAACATAAGCGTCTTTCACGGCAGTCGGCAACAGCTTTTGCCTTGCTCATCCTATAGCGCTTACAACACCTTCTTATTTTGTTAACATCTTCCTGCACATGTTTAATTTAAACGCACAGACAACATTGTTTATAACTATATATATAAAAATTGTGAACTGATATACTGTATTTATAATATAACTTATACCTTATGTAATTAACAAAATGAATAAATAAATTTAAAAAAAAAAAAGTCTGACTCTATCTATCCAAATTCTGTCCTACACACGGCTTATGTGAAAAATCTGACGTATTCCATTCACATGGCTTTCTCTGCAACAAATTATTGTTTAAAAGCTTATGCTTCTATTTACTTCATGCGAATTGAGATAAAATTAGCAGAAATAGGCTTATTACCTGTTTCCTTGTAAGTAGAAGCAAAATAAGGGAGTAGCATAGGTTAAAGTAATAGCCAAAATATGGTTGCTATATGACTGAATTTGCTTTGCTTGTATGGACAGGAGTTGATATATTCCTGTATAAGAGAAGTATAAGTTTTTCGTAGCTGAAACTAAAAATAAGAAATATCTTAAAAACGACCACTCCACAAAAAAGTATATATAACATATATTGTGTGTTTTAATGTGATCTACATTTTCTGTGTAAGTTTTTGTCCATCTCTTATGGTTTAGCAGTTAAGCAAAATTCTGTAAAATTAATTCAGAATAAAGTAGCCTTGAGAGGCTATTCCCAGAAAAGTCAAGATATACATTTTATTTGTGAGGTAAAAATCTTTAATATGCGATATTTTAATCAAAATCGTTAGAGCAGTTTTTGAGAAAATCAACATTTTCGAAAAGGGTAATTGGGCGTGGGGGAATTTTCTAGAAAATCTTCGTGTCGCATTCTTGGAAAATACCAAGCTTAAATACCAAGTTTGGTATTTAACGGTCTTTTCGTTTTTGAGCTATGTTGTCCACAGACACACACACATGCGGACCTTTTTCTAAAAAATAGTTTTTGGATTCAGAGGGACCCAAAACATGTATTTCCAATGAAATCTCGATATCTAATTTTTGGGTGAAATACAATACCTTCTCTATACATTATGTACATAGCAGAGAAAGTAAAAACTTTTCTTGTGAGATGTTTACAATATGACAAAAACTTCAAACTCTAAGATTGTTCCATTAGAAATTAGTAAACACTTTATAAAATATACGTTATAGGGGCAAACAACATCCTTCCTCAGGACCTCGTGTTTAAACAGCAAACTGTTGGTACCATATAGATATCCCTTACATCCAGTTAGGTCTTTTTGCATATCACGAAATAGTTGATTAATTTTATAAATGTTGCATGTATGTATTTATTCTCTGCAATTGGGCACTGCCCGGTGGCAGAGTTAAATGTACAAAATTCACTTACAATAATAATAATAATACAACAAACATATTATATATACAAGTTTTTACTTTCTCTACACGTACTATGTACATAGTGTATAAGGAAGATATTGCACTCCACCCAAAAATTCGATACCGAGATTTCACCGGAAAAAATACGTTTTGGTCCCCCTAAATCAAAAAAAAAAAAAAAAAAAAGATTATACAAAAGGTCCGTGTATGTGCGTGTGTGTGTGTCTGTCTGTCTGTGTGAACGTGGACAGCATAGCTCAAGAACGAAAGGACCGTTGAATACCAAACCGGTTATTTAAGTTTGGTTTCTTCTCAGGATGCGACACGAAGATTTTCAACTATCCATTATATGGAACTTTTTTTAAAAAAAAATTGATTTTCCTAAAAATAGCTCCAACGGTTTTAATTAAAATATCGTATATTAAATATATTCACCTGACAAATAATATGTATTTCTTGAATTTTCTGGGAATAGTCTCTAAGGACTATTTTATTCTGGATGAACTTTACGGAGCTTTGCATAACTGCTAAACCGCAAGAGATGGACAAAAACCTACCACACAAAAAATGTAGAGCACATTAAAACATACAATTTATGTTATATACTTTTTTTTCGTGTAGTTGATCGTTTTTTAGATATTCCTTGTTTTTGGTTTCAGCTTTGAAAAACTCGTACTTTTATCATACACGAATTTGTCAACTCGTGTCCATACAAACAAAAGAATTTCCGTCATCTAGCAACCAGCTTTTGACTATCATTTTAACCGATAGTAGTCCCTTATTTAGCTTCTACATACAAGGAAGCAAGTAATAAGGCTATTTCTGCTAATTTTTTCTCGATTAGCATGAAGTAAATTCAAGCATAAGCTTTTTAACAATAATTTGTTGCAGAGATGTAGAGAAAGTCATGTGAATGGATATATATCAGATTTTTTTTAAATACCTAACTACTTATGGCAATTACCAGAATGTTTGTAGGCAGATATCATGAAGCCTCTCCATTAATAGGTGCATTACTAATATATACATTAATAATAATATACATTTATATAGTTTTTGAGATCCTTAATTACTTCACAATATTTATTCAGTTAATATCTAATATTTGTTGTCTTTAAATTAACCCTAATCTGGTTTAAGGTCAGAGGGCAGTCCGGAAAGGCTGCTACAGGCAACTCATTCCATTTTGCAATGGTTCTACTAACAAAGGAAATTTTCCTAAGTCGGTTCAGTACATTCTACTCTTAATTTTATACAAATGATCGTTTCGTCTGTAGTATGCGGAGTTTTCTAACCTCTTTCTAACGCCCACCCCTGCATTTAAACCAGAATAAGTTTTAAATAGTGCAACTAACCTATGTGTTTTAGGCCTAACTTTTAGCGCCTCCCATTATTTTCTTCGCCTTTCGTAAGCCCAAAATCTTGACCTCTCTTTATGAATTTAACCGCCCGTCTCTGTATATTTTCCAGCGAATCAGTTTGATTAACCCTGTATGGGTCCCAGCATGCTACTCCATATTCCATAAGGACTTGTAGACAATTTCCCTGGACTTTGCGCTCCCCTTCTTCAGTGTTCTCATTACGAAGTGCAATGTCTTCCGCGCTTTCCTAGATGTAGAATGTATCTGTTCCTCCCATCCGGCATTACTTGACAAGCACATTCCCAAATATTTGCAGCTGTCCACCTGTGGAATTTGTTCCGCTGTTTCTATGGACAGGAGTTGACATATTCCCGTATGAGAAAAGTATGTTTTTTAAAGCTGAAACCAATAACAAGGAGTATCTAAAAAGCGATGCACTCCACGAAATAAATGAATATACCATAAATTATGTTTTTTAACGTGCTCTACATTTTTTGTCAGGTAAGTTTTTGTCTATCTCTTACGGTTTGTCAGATATACAAAATTCCGTAAAATTCATTCAGAATAAAGTAGTCTCCAGAGGTTATTCGCAGAAAATTCAAATATACATTTTATTTGTCCAGTAAATATTTCTAATATACGATATTTTAAGCAAAATCGTTAGAGACCGTTTTGAGAATATCAAAAATTTTAAAAAAAGTTCCGTGTAAAGGGTAGTTGGGGGTGAGGGACTTTCTTGATAATCTTCGTGTCGCATCCTTGGAAGATACCAAACTTAAATACCAAGTTTGGCATTTAACAGTCTTTTACTTTTTGAGCTATGCTGTCCAGAGGCACACACACACACATAGACGCACATGCGGACCTTTTTCTAAAAATTCTTTTTTGGTTTTAGGGGGACCCAAAACGTTAATCTACGGTGAAATATCGGTAGGAATTTTCGGGTGCATTGCAATACCTCCTCTAAACACTATGCACATAGTACGTGTAGAGAAAGTAAAAATCTCAATATACGCACTTCTGTTGCACTACCAATACATATCATTGCTGATATGTTATATCTAATAATATCTTCTCAATTCCTTTAATGCGCTGTAAATGGTAAATATTTTGGAATTCCTACAAGGTTTCATAACACACTTCAAGGTTTTCACCTCCTCCACTCAAAATCTCTAAGTCTTAACTGTGCCTCAAATTTCTTTGAGTTTACAGAACTGGAGAGCGCTGTGTTGCTTTATGGCTCCCGATAGCCATAGTAAGCTCAGTTGGTGCCTATTTACTGATTTTACTTTCCCTACCTCATATGTTTAGTACATCGATAAAGTATTCCATTCCATCCAAAATTCCGATAGTTACAAGAAATATACATTTTGATGTCCACTGATCAGAAAATGCAGTTTTACAAGCAATCTTTGTGTATGTGTCAATATGTGTGTGTTTGTGAATCTTTCTAATTGCGAATCGAATAATAAATCTTATACATTCCATTCACATATTTTAAAACCTGGTTACTATGTGACTGAAATTCGTTTCTTTGCATGGTCAGGAATTGACAAATTCCCGTTAAGTATTTTGAAACAAACTAACAAGGAATATCTCAGTGATGGTCAACTCAAGGAAAACAAAATCTAATGTGTTCCATTCACATGACTTTCTCTATATCTCTGTAAATTATTATTGTTAATAAGCTTATCTTTTATTTGTTTCATGCTAATCGAGAAAAATTAGCAGAATTATTTCTTGCTTTATTGTAAGTAGAGGCGAAATAAGGGAGTACCATAGGTTAAAGTGAAAGCCAAAAGCTGGTTGCTATGAGACTGATGTTCCTTTGTTTGTATGGACAGGAGTTGACAAATTCCTGTATGAGAAAAGTATAAGTATAAAGTATAAGTTTTTCAAAGCTGAAACCAAGAAAAAGGAATATCTCAAAAACGATCAGCTCCACGAAAAAAATGTATATAAAATAAATTGTGTGCTTTAACGTGCTCTACATTTTCTGTTGGTTAAGTTTTTGTCCATCTCTTACGGTTTAGTAGTTATGAAAAATTCATCCAGAAAAAAGTAGACTTCAGAGGCTATTCCCAGAAAATTCAAAATATACATTTTATTTGTCAGGTAAATAGCTTTAATGCACGATATTTTAATCAAAATCGTTAGAGCCATTTTTTAGAAAATCAAAATTTTCGAAAAAGTTCCATATAAAGGGTAGTTTAGGATGGGGGGATTTTTCTCAAAATCTTTGTGTCGCATCCCTGGAAGATACTAAACTTAAATACCAAGTTTGGTATTTTACCGACTCTTCGTTTTTGAGTTATCGTGTACACAGACACACAGACACACGGACACACACACACGGACCTTTTTCTTAAAATACTTTTTTTGGATACAGGGGACCCTAAAACAAATATTTCCGGTGAAATCTCGGTATCGAATATTTTGGTGGAGTGCGATACATTCTCTATACACTATGTACATAGTGAGTATAAAGAAAGTAAAAATATATATGACATAAATTGTCCGTTTTAACGAGATCTAAATTTTTGTGTAGTAAGATTTTATCTATAACTTACGGTTTAACAGTTAAATAAACGTCATCCACAAGGTCTTCAGAGGCTTTTCGGAGAAAGGTTCAAAATATATATTTTATTTGTCACTTAAAGATCTTTAATGCGCCGTTCTTTAATCAAAACTCTTACGGAATTTTTGAGAAAATTAAAGTTTTCTACATTTCTTCATTTGGTTAGGGAGATTTTCCAAAAAATCTTGGTGTCACATTCATAGAAAATATTAAAGCTTAAACACCAATTGTGGAGTGAAGGTTAATTTTATATTATAATATAAAAACAGGTATATTCTGAATATATCTCGTAGCTGGTGGGAGAGAATGAACGGGATACTGAAAGGGAATCTGAGAAAGGTCTTGCATCGCGGCCAAGGAATAAATACTGTTATCATTACTGAAGCAGCTCTTAACTCTAGACCAATATCACAATATGATGGCGCAAAATCAGAACCATTGACAACATCATATTTTATTTTTACTTTCTCTACACGTACTATGTACATAGTATATAGGTGTTTCAAAAATAGGAGCATAATTTCAGGTATGTATTTCCCACATGAAGACAATCAAAATAGTTCATTATAACATGTGTCCGGAAATGCTTCATTTCCAAGTTATGGCCTTCACAACATTGAAAGTCCCACCTGTAGACAATCAAAATAGTTCATGTCCGGAAATGCTTCATTTCCGAGTTATGGCCTTCACAACATTGGAATTCACTGGAACGTTTTTCTTTCCGCAGGTCTTTGCCGTCAAAGGAAACTTTAGGAGGGCGCTCTGATAGTTCATTCTGAGGAAGGTTACACTCAGTGTTCTTTAGGCGTTAAGACTGTGCGACATGTATTCAAATCAAGAGCTGGCAGAGATACACTTCATGTACGGTAAGGCGGACGGCAATGCTGCGCTGGCTCGTCGTTTGTACCAGGAGAGGTACCCACAGCGACAATGTCCAGATCGGAAGACATTTGTACGTCTCCATTCCCGTCTGTGCGAGTATGGAACATTCAACTCTCCTGGTTTGGGAAGGGGACGACCAAGGTCTACAACTCCAGAAGTGCAGGAGGAGATTCTGGAGGCTGTGGACAGGACTCCTTCTATCAGCACACGACGGTTAGCGTTGCAAGTCAATGTTCCTCATACGACTGTCTGGAGACTGCTGAACGAGTATCAATTGTATCCTTATCATTTGCAACGTGTACAGGCCGTCACCAGCAGATTACCCTGCACGAGTTAGGTTCTGTCAGTGGTTCTTGCAGCAGTGTGGTGTAAATCCGAACTTTTCTGCCGTCGTATTATTTACAGATGAAGCACAGTTCACAAGAGATGGCATAACAAATTTCCACAATCAGCATGTATGGTCGCATGAAAACCCACGTGCAATTGTTGTATCTCATCACCAGGTGCGGTTCTCCCTCAACATGTGAGCCGGTATCATTGGTGATCGATTAGTTGGACCCCATGTACTTGTAAACAGACTTACGGGGCAGGCGTACACAAACTTCCTGGAAAACACCATACCTGACGTTTTCGAAGACACTCCATTGATCAATCATCAACACATTCACTTCTTGCATGATTGCGCTCCTGCACACTTCAGTCTTACGGCTCGCCGGTACTTGGATCGAAGGTTTCCTGATCGATGGATAGGTAGAGGTGGCCCACGCTCACCTGATCTGAATCCTCTCGATTTCTACTTGTGGGGCCATTTAAAATCATTGGTTTATTCGTCTCCGGTCCCAGATTTAGAATCCCTTCGGAATCGAATTGTGGCAAGTTGTGAGAACATACGCAATACTCCTGGAGTTTGGGATCGTGTTCGCAGGTCAATGAGAAATCGATGTGAGGTCTGTATTCAAGCAGGAGGTGGACATTTTGAACATCTTCTGTAATGACAACAACCTGCGGAAAGAAAAACGTTCCAGTGAATTTCAATGCTGTGAAGGCTATAACTCGGAAATGAAGCATTTCCGGACACATGTTATAATGAACTAATTTGATTGTCTACATGTGGGAAATACATACCTGAAATTATGCCCCGTATTTTTGAAACATCCTGTATAGATAAGGTATTGTAATGCACTCAAAAATTTGATACCGAGATTTCACTAGAAATATGTGTTTTGGATCTCCCTGAATAAAAAAAAAACATTTTTGGAAAAAGGTCCGTGTGTGTGTGTGAGTGTGTGTGGACAGCATTGCTCATAAACGTAAAGACCATTAAACACCAAACTTGGTATTTAAATTTAGTATCTTCCAAGAACACGACACGAAGATTTTCAAACCCCAAACCAGCCTTTTCATGAACTTTTTTGGAAAAATTTTATTTTCTCAAAAATGGTCCAACGATTTTGATTAAAATCTCTTATATTTAAGATATTTACGTGCCAAAAAATGTATATCTTGAATTTTCTGGGAATAGCCCCTCTTTATTCTAGATGATTTTATAAAAGTTGGCATAACTGGTAAACCGTAAGAGATATACCAAAACTTACTGTACAAAAAATGTAGATCACTATAAAACACACAATTTACGTCATACACATTTTTTTCGTTGAGTTGGTCGGTTTCGAGATATTCCTTGTTATGGATTTCAGTTTTAAAATACCTAAAACGTTTTTCAATCAGGAACTTATCAACGCTTGGTCACGCAAAGAAACGGATTTCAATCGCATAGCAACCACACTTTAAAACATTTGACTGCCCGTTTAATCTAGTGTATTCCCTTATGTTCCTTCTACTTATAAAGAACTAAGTAAAAATTCATTTGTGCTAATGTTTTAGCATTAAATAGAAGAATAACTTTTTTTGTGGTCAAAGGTTAACCACAATGTCAGGTGGAGCTGAGCCAGAGGTGAAGAACAATTTACAAAACAATTCAGACTTTGCCAAAACTCGCAATTACTTGTGGAAGCGCTGGTTGAAGGAGCATTTGACAGAACTTAGAAGTTTTCACGAAGTTCATCAACCTAATAAGAGCATGCCTCAGCTCAAAATTGGAGACATGTCTTGATACATGAAGAGATTCTCACACGCCACGTGTCAAAGAAAGCGTTCATAGAAGATCTCGTCGTGAAATAGACGGAAATATAAGGACAATAATTGTATTTCGGACAGCGAATGGCAACGCAATCAAACATCCTGTCCAGCTGGTCATGCTCTGGAGATCGCCCAAGGTGGGGAGAATGTTGCGGAATAAATATGTTCTATTTATTGAATTTCCAAAATGTTAGTCCTATTTTACAATTGTATATTAGGACTATAGTTGTAAACAAAGTGTACTTTTACATAATAATAGTTAATATTATGTAAAAACGCCACAACAAGAGAAATAACATTAAAGACATAGACAAATAATAAAAATCTTATGTATTACATTCACATCAGTTTCTCTACATCTCTGCAACAAATCATTGTTAAAAAGCTTGTGCTTCTATTTCCTTCATGCTAATCCAGAAAAAAAAATAGCAGAAATAGTCTTATTACTTGATCATTGTAAGTAGAAGCAAAATAAGGGATTACCATAGGTTAAAGTAATAATCAAAAGCTGGTTGCTATGAGACTGAAGTTACTTTGTTTGTATAGACAGGAGTTGACAAATTCCTATATGAGAAAAGTAAGTTTTTTTAAAGCTGAATCCCAAATCAAACTATATTTCAAAAACTATCAACTCGACGAAAAAAATGTATAAAATTATATTGTGCGATTCAACGTGCTCTACATTTTTTGTGTGGTAAGTTTTTGTCCATCTCTTACGATTTAGTAGTTATGCAAAATTCCGTAAAATTCATCCAGAATAAAATAGTCTTCAGAAGCTATTCCCAAAAATTCAACATATACGTTTTATTTGCCGGGTAAATATCTTTGATATACGATATTTTAATTAAACCCGTTAGAGACATTTTTGAGAAAATCAAAATTTTCATATTAAGGATAGTTTGGGGAGGGGGAATTTTTCTCAAAATCTTCGCATCCCTGGATATTTTACCAACTTTTCCTTTTCGATTTATTTGCTCACAGACAAGAACACTTCGACACACTGAAACACTTACCTTTTTCTGAAAATGCTTTTTTTTTGGATACAGGGACTCTAAAACATATTTTCGGTGAAATCTCGGTACCGAATTTTTGGGTGGAGTGCACTATACACTATGTACGTAGTACATAGTACGTGTAGAGAAAGTAAAAAAAATCTTATGTGTTCCATTTACATGACTTTCTCTATATCTCTGAAACAAATTATTGTTAAAAAGCATATGCTTCTAATTACTTCATGCTAATCAAGAAAAAAAAAAATGTCAGAAATAGTCTTATTACTTGCTTCCTTTTAAGTAGAAGCGAAATAAGTAAGTACCATAGGTTAAAATGATAGTCAAAGGCTGGTTGCTATGTGACGGAAGTTCGTTTGTTTCCATGGACAGAAGTTGATAAATTCCTGTGTGAGAAAATATGTTTTTGAAAGTTGAAATCAAAAGCAATGAATAACTAAAAAACGATCAACTTCACGAAAAAAATGTGTATAACATAAATTGTGTGTTTCAACGTGCTCTACATCTTCTGTGCAGTAAGCTTTTGTCTATCTCATACCGTTTAGCACTTAAGTGAACATCGGCAAAATTCATCCAGAATAAAGAGCTCTTCAGAGGCTAATCCCAGAAAATTCAAGATCTACATTTTATTTGGTATGTAAATGTCAGTAATATACCGGATTTTAATCAAAATCTTTTAGAAAACAAACATTTTCAAAGTTCCATGTAAGGGGTAGTTTGGGGTGAGGAGATTTTCTTGAAAATCTTCGTGTAGCATCCTTGGAAGACACCAGACTTAAATACCAAGTTTGGTTTTTAACGGTCTTTTCGTTTTTTAGCTATGCTGCCTACAGACACACAGACAGACACACACACGGACATGTTTCTAATAATGCTTTTTTTTGGATTCAGGGGGTCTCAAAACATATATTTCCGGTGAAATCTCGGTATCGAATTTTTGGGTACAATGCAATACCTTCTCTATAAACTATGTACACAGTACGTATAGAGAAAGTAATAGGAATATCCTCATTAAAAAATCTTATGTGTTACATTCACATGACTCTCTCTATATCTCTGCAACAAATTATTGTTAGAAAGCTTATGCTTCTATTTACTTTATGCTAATCGAGAAAAAATTAGCAGAAATAGTCTTATTACTTGCTTCCTTGTAAGTAAGTAGAAGCGAAATAAGGAAGTAACATAAGTTAAAGTGATAGTCAAAGGCTGGTTGCTATGTGACTGAAGTTCCTTTGTTTGTATGGACACGAGTTCACAAAGTCCTGTATGAGAAAAGTATAAGTTTTTTACAGCTGAAACCAAAAATAAGGACTATCTCAAAAACAATCCCCTCCACGATAAAAATGTATATAACATAAATTGTGTGTTTTAAAGTGCTCTACATTTTTTGTTTGGTAAGTTTTTGTCCGTCTCTTACGGTTTAGCAGTTATGCAAAATTCCGTAAAATTGACCCAGAATAAAGTAGTCTTCAGATGCTAATCCCAGAAAATTCAAAAATATACATTTTATTTGTCAGGTAAATATATTTAATATACGATATTTTAATCAAAATCGTTAGAGCCATTTTTTAGGAAATCAAAATTTTCTAAAAAGTTCCATGTAAAGGGTAGTCTTGGGCGAATGATTTTTCTCAAAATCTTCGTTTCGCATCCCTGAGAGATACTAAACCTAAATACCAAGTTTGGTATTTTACCGACTTTTCGTTTCGAGTTATCGTGTTCTGAGACACACGGACACACTGACCTTTTTCTGTAAATACTTTTTTTGGATACAGGGGGACCCTAAAACATATATTTCCGGTGAAATTTCGGTATCAAAAATTTTTGGTGGAGTGCAATACCTTCTCTATACACTATGTACATGGTACGTATAGAGAAAGTAAAAATGGAGTTTTATTTATGGACGTTCTTTAACTGCTATGGCTCTCAGCGTCCCATTCTATACTGGGCATGAAGGATCGTTTAATTTTTCTCAGAGGCCTCTCTATCAGGATTGAGGTTCTTTTACGTGCCGTAAATCTACGACACCGGACCAACGGCTTTACTTCCCTTCAAAGGAAGCCATGCCAAGGATTTTCACTCCCGAGAAAAGCCATCATCCTCCGCCGGGTTTGAACCCGCGATATTGGACAAATGAAGTTAGCATGGTAGGCATTACACCACGGAGGGCGACGAATATGTTCATTGGAGATATAAAATATTTATTTACATAATTGTATTAAGTAATATATATATATTATTTATAGTTAATTAAATATATTATTGACAAATATTTTCAATTGTAAGTAGCAACATTGTTTTCCAATAATGTGGTGTAATGGTGGAGTGAAGGTTTAATAACAGAAGTCTAAGGGCATTATTAATTTGAGCCGTGTAGTGGACAGTCAAGGATTAACATTCTGTTTTGGATGTGAACAGGCACATGTGACACTGTTTGAACTCACTGTTTTAAATCGTTCAAGATATGATCCAAATTTTCCGTGTCCAGTCATGGATAGAGTCATTTTTAATGTAGGCTCAAAAGGGTTTATATCTAATCTATCCTGAATTTCGGGAAAGAACATGTTTTGTAAAATGATCACTAAGACTCTCTTGACATGTATAGGCCGAAAATGTTCCATGTTTTCACTTACTCTTTGTGTTGAGAAAATGGAACAATTGTTATTCTATGTTTGTGTTTATATTATCTTCAACTCCTTTGATTTACTCTTTTCAAGTTTTGTGTTTGTAGTATTGCTTTTAGAAAACAAAAACTAAAGCGATACACACTATGCTAGATGTTAAAACTGTTTACTTGTGTTTATATAATAATATAAAATTAATCGTGTACTAGTCACTCGACGCTGGTATTTAAGTTTAGTATCTCGCAAGAATGTGATACGAAGATTTTGTGGAAACTCCCCCTAACGCTTTTCAAGAAAAAAATTTCGAAATGTTTAATTTTCTCAAAAATGCCCCTAAGAATTTTGATTAAAATATCGTATATTAAAGATGTTTACGTGACATATAGCCTTTGAAGACCTCGTCATTCTGGATGACTTTTCCATAATTGGTAAGAGATCGATAAAACTTTACTTCACAAAAATTTAGATCTCGTTAAAGCATACCATTAAGTCATATGTATTTTTTCGTGGGGTTGACTATTACTGAGATATTCCTTGTTCTTGGTTTCAATTTTAAAATATTTAAATGGGAATTTTTCAACTCCTGACCATGCAAAGAAACGAATTTCAGTCACATAGTAACCAGGTTTTAAGATATGTTAATGGAATATATAAGATTTATTATTCGATTCGCAATTAGAAAGATTCACAAACACACACATATTCACACATACACAAAGATTGCTTGTAAAACTGCATTTTCAGATCAGTGGACATCAAAATGTATATTTCTTGTAACTGTCGGAATTTTGGATGGAATGGAATACTTTATCGATGTACTAAACATATGTGATAGGGAAAGTAAAATCAGTAAATAGACAGCAACTGAGTTTACGTTTGTATTCATTATCGGGGGCCATAAAGCAACACAGTTCTGTAAACCCAAAGAAATTTGAGGCACAGTTAAGACTTAGAGATTTTGAGTGGAGGAGGTGAAAACCTATCACTGCCATTTATAGCGCATCAAAGGAATTGAGAAAATATTATTAGATATAACACATCAACAATAATATGTATTGGTAGTGCAACAGAAGTGCGTATATTGAGACTTTTAAGGGATCACTGCCTTGAAAGAAGATTGCATTCACATGACTTTCTCTACCTATTCTGCTCAAAATACTATTACAAACGCTTATTATGCTATCTACTCTATGATAATCAACATGAACATAGTATTATTTTCTTCCTGGTCAGCAGAAGGAAAATAAGGAAATGCACTAGGCTTAAGAGATGGTCAAATGTTTTAGGAGCTGGTCTTTTTGCATGAGCAGGAAAGAAGACAAACAAAGAATACCACAATGCCGAGTTACCATTTGAAAGAAGCATTGATACTGGAAAACCTAAACCAGTGAAAGGGAATATCTGAGATGTCTTTAACTCCATAAAAATAAATCTGGCTAAATTTGTTACGAAATCTACAAAGGCCAGTGCCAGAAAATTAAAATTATACATTCCATTTGTTATAAAAATATCTTTAACATATCTTAGCTTAATCAAAATCACTGAGAATCATATCTTTAAAATCGAAAAGGTAGTTTCGGGAGGGGAAAATGTTATGAAAATCTTCCTGTCGAATTTTGGAAGTGGTTGAATTTAAGTATCAGGTTTATTATAAAAGAATTTTTCTTTTTTGAATGGTACGCTTCACAGACATACATACACACTCGAGCATACACATACCAATATAAACACACATACACACCGAGACAGATATGTTATGCACAAGACCCTTTTTCCAAAAATGCGTGTTTTTAGATTGATGGTGACATTTTGGCATCAAATTTTTGGTTGGATACAGTACTTCCTCTGTTTGTTATACGTAGTGGAGAAGTAAAACAATTCATTGCGAATAATTATAAAGTTATAATCTTATTGCTAATGAAGTTAACAGCAATGCTTCAACTTGAGTCAGTATTATTATTCTATACCTTTGGCTCGAAATAAATCTGAATGCCATCATTATGGATAAAAAATCGGATGTTTCTTTCTCTACCTGTTCTGCAAACACACTATTCCCACAAAACACTATTATTTTGCTTACCTCATGTTGATCGAGATAAACATTAGCAGAAATCGTCTTATCACTTGCTTACTTGTAAGTAGAAGGAAAACATCTTGTAGGTATGTGGACAACTAAGGTTCCATTTGCTTCATATAGCCAGCAGTAAAATCAAAAAGAGAGATCAAACGAAAGGTGACTTTCCGTTTGAGAATCACATAGTGGTTTACCGGGGAATATGCGAGACAGTTAGGGAATTTAATGCGATTGTATCTCAGAGATGGAGCAACCGGCTAGAGACCGGGAGATCCACGACTCAAATCCCGCCTATGGTATTGAATTCTGATTCTGCTTAACAATTCCTGTCCTACATACAGCTTATGTGAAAAAACAATTAAATTAACATAAAAGCTGCATTGTTTAAAACTGAAACCAATAACAGAAACAGTAAACTCAAAAAAACTGTGAAGCAACCCAAATTGTGTGTTTTAATGAGATTTACATTTTTTGTGGAGCAACATTTTTTGACAAATTTCTTCCAGAATGAAGAGATGAACCTTCATCTTAACCAAAACGTGTCTTGTTTGAGTTATACTGTGCACTCACTCTTACACACGCACGCACGCACGCACGCACAAACACGGACCTTTTTCTATAAATACTTTTTTAGACTCAGATAACCTCAAATCATATATTTCTGGTGAAATATCTGAATCAAATTCTGGGGTGCAATAAAATACCTTTTCTATACATTACGCACACAGTTTATGTAGAGTAAGTAACAATTTAAAACGAATACCTTGGCTTATTGAATAACAATCCAGGCAGCTATTTAGTAACAATTGATATACAAACAAGGAAGCATAAAGAAAAGCTTAAACTCATTTTGCACAATTTTTCTCTAACAGACTTCTTGCAAAAGGTTGTTCTCCTTTCTACACCATACTAATCGAGATACACATTAGCAGAATGTTCTTATTACTTAGTTCCTTATAAGTAGAAGAGAACTAAAGGAGTATTATAGGTTAAAATGATAGTCAGAAGCTGGTTGCTATGTAACTGAAGTTTCTTTGTTTGTATGGACACGAGTTGACCAATTCCTTTATGGGAAAAGTGTAAGTTTTTGAAAGCTGAAACAAAAATCAAGAAATATCGCAAAAACGATCAATTCCACGAAAAAAGTAAGATAAATTGTGTGCTCTGCATTTTTTGTATGGTAAGGTTTCTGTCCGTCTCTTACGGTTTAGCAGTTATGCAAAATTCAGAAAAATTCATCCAGAATAAGTAGTCTTCAGAGGCTATTCCCAGAAAATTCAAAATATACATTTTATTTGTCAGCTAAATATCTTTAATATACGATATTTTAATCAAAATCGTTAGAGCCATTTTTTAGAAAATCAAAATTTTCGAAAAAAGTTCCATGTAAGGGGTAGTTTGTGGTGGGGAAATTTTTCTCAAAATCTTTGTGTCGCATCCCTGGAAGACACTAAACTTAAATACGAAGTTTGGTATTATACCGACTTTTCGTTTTTGAGTTATCGTGTTCACAGACGCACGGACACACTGACACACACACACGGACCTTTTTCTGAAAATACTTTTTTTGGATACATGGGACCCTAAAATGTATATTTCCGGTGAAATCTCGGTAGCGAACTTTTGGTGGAGTGAAATGCGTTATCTATGCACTGTGTACATAGTTCGTATAGAGAAAGTAAAAATGAGCAAATAAACTATAAATTCTAATGAAAACAGCACGGAAGGTGCTGAATGAAAGAAAATAAAGCACAAGGGAAGAAGCAAGGAAAATAGTAGACACAACAAAAGCAGAAAAGATGAAAGATGGAAAGAAGGAGGAGAAAAATAAACACAAACCAACGTAAAGCGAGGCGAATGCAAACTCACGAGTGAAAAGGAAAAATTCCCATAAAACAGCTTTTCATCTATAAGCGGTATGAGCTTGAAAATGGATGACGCCGATATTTTTAAAAGCTGTGTTTCCACAGGTAAACAGAAAACAAACAGGATCGTGTTCGTGGCGTGAAATTAATAGTATAACAATACTATTTTATTAAGGTTCTCATTACTCATATTTATTCTGTTACTGCACGTCAAAGTTGCAGGGCGCAGTCGCTTGTTTTTCTCCTTTTCGAAGAGGGGGAGGCGTTTAAATCCAAACACGAGCCGTGTAGCTAAACAGAGCGAGTACTAGGGGGGGGGGGAAGAGAGAGAAACATATTAAACCTCAGAATTTACAACGGGGCCTGTCCTTGGGTTAGTAATAAAAATCGTCACTTTTCTGGACGTGCAGGATTGCTTCTGAAAATAAATAACAAGCTAGAGCTTCACTTGTTAATCTTCACACCCCTAAGAGACAAAGCCTCATCGATTTTGATTCATAATAACGTCACATCCCATTTTTCTTTGCTTTCATTGCAAGCATTCGTGTTGAAAAACTGAGAGTAGATAAATATTACTAATACAGCAGTAGAAGGATTAGTAACAAAAAATACGACCTTGAGTGCAAGATGAACCCCATTTTCGGAAAAATTTAGCATATCATCTACAAATATATAAATCTGATGTGGTCCATTCACATGAATTTCTTTACATCTCTGCAACAATATTCATAAAAGGCTTATACTTCTATTTACTCCATACTAATCAGAAAAAATAGCAGAAATAGTCTTATTACTTGCTTCCTTACAAATAGAAACGAGATAAGGGAGTACCATAGGTCAAAGTGATAGCCAAAGCTGGTAGCTAAGTGACTGAAGTTCCTTTGTTTGTATGGACAGGAGTTGACAAATTCCTGTAAGAGAAAAGTAAGTTTTTCATAGCTGAAACCAAAAATCAAGGAATATGTCAAAAATGTTCAGCTTCACGAAAAAAACGCTAATAACATAAATTGTGTGTTTTAATGTGCTCTACCTTTTTTGTATGTTAAGTTTTTGCCGATCTCTTACGGTTTAGCAGTTATGCAAAATTCCGTGAAATTCATCCAGAATAAAGTAGTCTTCAGAGGCTATTCCCAGAAAATTCAAGATATACATTTCATTTGTCAAGTAAATATCTTTAATATATGATATTTTAATCAAAATGTTAGAGCCATTTTTAAGAAAATAAAAATTTTCGAAAAAAGTTCCGTGTAAAGGGTAGTTGGAGGTGAGGGATTTTCTTGAAAATCTTCGTGTCACATCCTCGAAAGATACCAAACCTAAATACCAAGTTTGGTATTCAGCGGTCTTTTCGTTTTTGAACCATGCTGTCCACAAGCACACAGACACACACACGCACACGGACCTTTTTCCAAAAATGCTTTTTTTGGATTCAGGGGGACCCAAAACATGTATTTCCGGTGAAATCTCGGTATCGAATTTTTGGGTGCAATACAATACCTTCTCCATACACTGTGCATAGTAAAAATTCTGATGTGTTACAATCACATTACTTTCTCTATATCTCTATCAAATTACTATTAAAAAGCTTATTCTTCTATCTACTTCATGCTAATCGAGATAAACATTAACAGAAATTGTCCCTATTAGTTTGTTCTTTGCAAGTAGAAGAGCAAAAATCTAATGTGTTCCATTCACATGATGTCCTCTAGCTGTTCGGCAAACAAACCTTTCATCTAAAACATGTATCTGTTATCTGCATTATGTTAATCAAGATAAACAGAATTAGATTCATTATTAGCTTCTTGTAAGTAGAAGGGAAATAAGAAAATCCACAGGCTAAAGCGATAGTCTTGTTTTTTAAAAACTGTTGCTATGTGAAGCAATTGAAATTCCAATTTCTCTGTTTTCCTGGAGTAAACAAACGAGTAAAAATTGTGGTCCCGTTTGAGAAAAGTTTAAGTGGCTAAAATTGAAATTAATAATCCGGAATATCTCGAAAACATTAAATCTGCGAAAAAAGTATATAACATAAATGATATGTTTTAATGAGGTCTACATTTTATTGCAGTAAGTTATCGTTTATTTCTTACGGTTTACAAGTTATACAAAAGTCATCCAGAATGAAGAGGTCTTCAAAGGCTCTTCCCAGAAATCTTTGTATATACATTTTATCTGTCATGTAAATATCTAAAATGTAACGGATTTTAATAAAAATCGTCGCAGCCATTTTTGAGACATTCAAAATGTTCGACATTTTTTCCATGTAAAAGATAGTTTGGGGTGGGGGGATTTTCTTGAAAATCTTTGCTTCGCATCCTTGGAGGATAACAAACTTAAATACCAAGTTTGGTATTTAACGGTCTATTCGGTTTTGAGCTATGCTGTCCACAGACACACAGCACACACATGTACCTTTTTCTAAAAATCTGATGTGTTCCAATCACGTGACTTTCTCTACACGTCTCAATAAATTATTGTTAAAAAGCTTATTCTTGTATTTACTTAATGCTAATCGAGAAAAAAATCAACAGAAAGTGTCTTATTACTTGCTTCCTTGTAAGCATACGGTATATAAGCGAGTATCATAGGCTAAATCGATAGTCAAATGTTTTAAAAACTGGTTGCTATGTGATTGAAGTTCCTTTGTTTGTATGGACAGGAGTTTACAAATTCCTGTATGAGAAAAGTATAAGTACTTTAAAGCTTGAAACTAATAACAAGGAATATTTCAAAAAGTCAACTCCACGAAAAAAGTATAGAACATAAATTGTGTTTTAACGAGATCTGCATTTTCTATTAAATTTTTGTCTAACTCTTCCGGCTTACCAGTTATGCAAAATTCCGCAAGAAGCATCTAGAATAAAGAAGTCTTCAGCAGCTATTCCCAGAAAATTCCAGATATACATTTTATTTTTAATCTAAATATGTTTAATATACGACATTTTAATCAAAATCATTAGAGTCATTTTTGTGAAAATCAAAACTTTCGAACATTTTTCCATGTAAAGGGTAGTTGGGAAAGGGGGGTTTTCTTGAAAATCTTGGTGTTGCATTCCTGGAAGATGATGAACATAAATACCAAGTTTTATTAAAATCTGGACATCTATTACCAACACGTGCTTCACTTGGTCATGGTGTAGATGGAGTACCCTGGACATCTGCAAACATGCAAGAGGATGACAACGAAAGTTGTGGATCCGCGCGTCCAGGGTACTCCATCTATACCATGACCAAGTGAAGCACGTGTTGGTAATAGATGTCCAGAATTGACAGCTTCACTGTATGTAATGGCTTTTTTAACATTTTAAAATAAATACAAAGTTTGGTATTTAACGGAGTTTTCGTTTTTGAGCTATTTTGTCCACAACACACAGGCACACACGGACTTTTTTCTAAAAATGCTTTTTTCGGACTCAGGGGAGCTCAAAACATTTCCAGTGAAATCTCGACATCGATTTTTTGGGCGGAATACAATAGGTACCTTCTCTTTCCTCTATGGATACTGTACAGGCGGGCTAGAGAAAGTAAACAATGAAAATAGATCAAATATAACTAATACAGCAGTAGAAGGATTAGTAATCGTACTATTTCGGAATTATCACGTGCCTAATATCGAATATCTTGTTTCAGAAACTGCGAGGGTTTGTTGGTTGTCTACCAGAAGTTGGTCAGTTGACTAGCGCATAGCAAAGTGTAAGCATTTTTCGCGCCGGCTGCTTGATAGCAATTGTAGCTCTTTCTCTCAGGTGCGGAACAACGATTAGAACTAAAGGTTACGTAAGAGAGGTAGACTGAATAATTTATGTATATTATTCGTTTCGTTTCGTAATTGGCTTACCCTCCACGTATTTGTACGACCTTCAAGGTAACGGCACGAAACCAGAGAATGGAGAACCTGTTACGAGGGGCCGGCTTATAGCCAGGCATGAACATGAAGTGGATGATATCAAAAAAAGCGTAATTGATGATTGGAAAGGTGATGATAGAGCAAGCAGTAGAATGAATGGCGTGGGAAATCGGAGGACCCGGAGAAACCCGCCCAGGTGTCGCTTCGTCCACTACAAAACCCACATGTGGACGCTCAGGATCGAACCCAGGCCGCCTAGATGGGAGGCGAGCAGTCTAACAATTCAACCATGGCGCCGCCACTTATTATATTATAAGTGGCTTAAATAGTCTAATATTTGTGAGTGGGATGTTTAGTACAGGAGTGTTCTAATCTCTCATAAGCAAATAATAGTCTAATAAACCTCGTGTAATACACGTTTTATCCTATTCTAACATTAACTGAAATATTCATATATGTATTAATATTAATATTATTAAAGTCGTCATCACGAGGAATTGAATTTTAGTCGTGTCGTAGGTTGTGCTTTGGTTGTTCGTTGCTGCGTAACCCCGCCGGAATAAACAGTTTCAATTCTGGTTGTTTAAACTGTACAAATAAATCAATAAATGAATGAAAATGGATATTCACGAAGAAGTTTTAGATTATACTAAAAAAGATATACTTAGTTTGTTACCCATCAAGAAGAAGGACTTATATCACAAGAAAGTTACTGTGCTAGGTATATAGTACTATGCTAAACGGTAAAAGATGGACAAAAGCTTACTACACAGAAAATGTAGAGCACGTTAAAACACACAATTTATGTCATATCATTTTTAACGTGGAGTTGATCGTTTTTGAGTTATTCATTGTTTTTGATTTCACCTTTCAAAAACATATCTTCTCATAAGGAATTAGTCAACTCCTGTTCCATACAAACAAGGTAACTTCAGTCACATAGCAACCAGCCTTTGACTATCATTTTAACCTATTGTACTCACTTATTTCGCTGGAACACATCAGATTTTTTATTGTAAAAGTAGTAAACCAACCATATTATTATTAATCAAGCAGGAAAGAACGTGGTTCTCTTCAGTCTCAATTCATGCGTTACTTTTACCTTTGTTATAATGTTCTTCATCTTTGTTTTGCAAGGCATTTTGAATATAGTTGAACTCTATGTTCCTTTTATATAAGCTTTAAGGATCTACATAAAATTTGATATCACTGTCAATCGTGTGTTCTAACGAGATTTAAATTTTTATGTAGTATGATTTTGCCTATCTCCTACGATTTACCAGTTATGGTGTATTGATCCAGTTTGTTAGAGACATTTTGAGAAAATAAAAACCTTTGAAGGTGATATTTTAATCAAAATCGTGAGCCAATTTTGAGAAAACCAAAATTTTCGAAAAGGTTCCATGTAAAATGTAATTTGGTGTGGGGGAATTTTTCTCAAAATCTTTGTGTCGCATCTCTAGAATATACTAAATTTAAATACCAAGATTGGTATTTTACAGACTTTACGTTTTTGAGTTATCGTTACCACAGACATACACACACACACCGACCTTTTTCTTAAAATCCTGTTTTACTTTCTCTACACGTACTGTGTACATAGTGTATAGAGAAGGTATTATATTGCACCCAAAAATTCGATATCGAGATTTCACCGGAAATGTTCGTTTTGGGTTCCAAAAACGAATTTTTACAAAAAGGTCCGTGTGTGTGTTGGTGTGTGTGTGTGTGCCTGTGGACAGCATAGCTGAAAAACGAAAAGACCATTAAATACCAAACTTATTTAAGTTTGGTATCTTCCAAGGAGGCGACACGAAGATTTTCAAGAAAATCCCCCACCCCCATCTACCCTTTACATGGAACATTTTTCGAAAAGTTTTATCTTCTTAGAAATGACTAACAATTTTGATTAAAATGTGAAATATATTTAAGATATTTACTTCACAATTAAAATCTATATCCTAAATTTTCTGGGAATAGCCTCTGAAGACTACTTTATTTTGGATTAATTTTACGGAATTTTGCATAACTGCTAAACCGTAAGAGATGGAGAAAAAATTAACGCACAAAAAATGTAGAGCACACTAAAACTTACAATTTATGTCATAAACATTTTTTTTTTTTTTTTTGTGGAGCTGATTGTTTTTAGATATTCCTTGGTTTTTTGTTTTAGCTTTGAAAAATTTATAATTTTCTCATACGGAATTTGTCAATTCCTGTCCATACAAACAAAGGAACCTCAGTCACATAGCAACCAGCTTTTGACTGTCACTTTAACCTATGATACTCCCTTATTTGCGTTCTACTTACAAGGAAGCAAGTAATAAGACCATTTCTACTAATTTTTCTAAAAGTGTATTTTCCAGAGAAATCTCTGTATCAAATGTTTGGGTTAATGCAATACCATCTCCATACATTAAGTACATATTACATGTAGAGAAAGTAAAAATAGTGTATTTTAAAAGCAAAAGCACTTATAGAAAGTAAATGTATATATTCAGGGCATTTCTACTGTATTTTAGTTTTGAAAATATATTTCTTCTGTAGCGGAAGCTTTTGGCCACAAGATGAGCTTACAATGTTCATTTTCATGTGTCTTTATATACATTACATGTTGAAGTTTGATTGCAATAAATGAACGGGTAGTTGGAAAACTGAGAGTAAGTGTATAGCCAGCGGTGGACTGGTGGTGTTGCTAACAATTTTTGGTATACCACAATGGGCTCCCCGCCGCAACTGTGGTTCTTGTGGTTCCAGATGCAGCCCCAAACGCGTTAATATCGTCCATGACACGAAAATCCATCGCCTGTAGATTTGCTGCCGTTCAAAATCATATTCTATCCGTTGGTATTAATCACCACACTTCAGCAGAAATTCTTCTAATGAACAAAAGCCATGTACAAATACACAATTATTTCGGATTTAACAAATATATGTACATATTTTAATGCACAGAATGACTCAAGAAGACTTATACAAAGTTTGTGGTCAGGTTCTTAACATCTAAACTAGACAAAATTATTATTTAAATACGTACATATCCCAAAATCCTTCGTTCTCCATTTATTGAAGTTCACACTATCTTTTATATGGAACTTTTTTCGAAAATTTTAATTAAAGTTGATTAAAGTGTCGTATATTAAAGATATTTGCTTGATAAATAAAATGAATATCTTGAATTTTCTGGGAATAGCCCTTGAAGATTACTTTATTCTAGATGAATTTAAAGGAATTTTACAGAACTGCAAAACTATAAGAAATGGACAAAAACTTAGCACACAAAAAATGTAGGGCATGTTAAAACATACAATTTATGTAATACACTTTTTTTCGTGGTGTTGATTGTTTTTTAGATACTCCTTGTTATTGGTTTCAGGTTTGTAAAACTTATACTTTGATAGAAATTTGTCAACTCCTGACCATACAAACAAAGGAACTTCAGTCACATAGCAACCAGATTTTGACTATCATTTTAACGTATGGTATTCCCTTATTTCGCTTCTACTCACAAGGAAGCAAGTAATAAGATTATTTATGTTAATTTTTTCTCGATTTACATGAAATAAATAGAAGCATTAGCTTTTTAACAATAATTTGTTGCAGAGATGTAGAGAAAGTCATGTGAATGGAACACATCAGGTGTTTCTTACTATTAGATTTCTTTTTCTATTATAATATGCTCTTCCAAAGCTTGTTGCTATATAATTGAAGTTTCTTTGTTTGTATGTACAGGAGTTGATAAATTCCTGTATGAGAAAACAAGGAATATCTCATAAACGATCAACTCCACGAAAAAGATACATGTAACATAAATTGTGTGTTTTAACGTGCTCCACATTTTTTTTAAGGGTAAGTTTTTGTCTATCTCTTACGGTGTAGCAGTGATGTAAAATTCCGTAAAACTCATCTAGATTAAGTAGTCTTCAGAGGCTATTCCAAAAAATTCAAGATATACATATATTTTATCTTTAATATACGATATTTTAATCAAAATCGATAGAGCATTTTTTAGAAAAATTTTCAATTGGACCAAAATAAAGGACGGAAATTGTATACAATGAAATTATCCGACGTCCGACGATTCAATTTGTAGTTTGAAGAGTATTGGACCAAAAAATTTGACCGTGGGACATCGGCTTAAGACGTAGCAGCCTTCTTACATCACCAGGTGTGTTCATAGCGACTGAACGATACCTTGGATTAATCCACCGTCTACATCCTACTTGACTCACCTGGGCAATTTGCCGTGGTGAGCGGTTAGACCGTTCCCCTCCCATCTAGAGGGCCCGGGTTGGATTCCAAGCTCCCACATAAGGGATTTGTGATGTAGAAGCGGCGTCTCTGCGGGTATTCTCCGCGTCCTCCTGTTTCCCCCGCCACTCATTCCATCATTCCATCATCACCTTTCCAATCAACAATTTCGCTTACATTTCACGTTTTCATGCCTGGCTACGGGCCAACCCCTCGTAACAGGTTTTCCATTCTAACCACTACGCATTCATTGGCTTGTAAGTCCTAAGGGGGTGTCAGTCTTACAAATATGGCGAGGATAAGCCGATTACAAATCACCCAAGAATCCGACAGGAATATTTAAAAAAAAAAAATAGAACACCCCCAACACAAACTCCCTTTTTAAGGTATTTTGTTAATTTTGTTTTTCTCAATAACGACTATTGATTTTTATTAAAATACCGTATGTTTAAGATATTTACATCATAAATAAAATGTATATTTTGCATTTTCTGTGAATAGCCTCTGAGGACCCCATTATTCTCCACGAATTTTGCAATATTTTGCATAGCATTTAAACTATAAGTGATAGACAACACTTACGTAAAATATATTTTAAATATCGTCAAAACACATAATTTGTGTAACTAAGAAATGTTTCCGGGCTGTTTTGCCGTGGTCTGCTGACAGCGTTGACTGAGAAGCAACGAAGCAGTCCAGTCAGAGGCCACGTACGCCGGAGAGCCCAAGCCCCGCCCCCCACTTGCCAGTATAAAAGTAGCGATCCCGACAGTCAAAAACCCAGGCCAATAAGAGGCGGAGTCCCCGAAGGCTCTGTACTTGCCCCCACGCTCTTTGGCGTCTACATGGCCGACCTACCAACAGTGCAGCAAGTCAACATAGCCCAGTATGCTGATGACGTGCTGTTATACTGTACAAACACCCACGCAGAGCCTTCAGCCTCATTCAGAGACACCTCTGCCTCATCCAAGAGTGGTGCGGGCGTTGGCGATTGTCCATCAACCCGGAGAAAATCCACGCTATTCTCTTCACCAAGCGCTGCTTTCCCGCAAACTTCCCCACATTCACGTACCTCAGACAAAGGATACAATGGACCAACACCATCACCTACTTGGGGGTGAAGCTTGATGGGGGCGTCACTTTCAGGGAGCACATCAGGGGGCTGTGGTGCCGGGGCAATGGGGCTGCGGTCTCACTGTACCCGATGCTGAAGTCCTCGATGACGGTTCCCCTTAAGTTGCGCCTCTTGAGGGCTCTCATAGACCCCTTGTTAATCTACGCCTGTGAGATCTGGGGCATGGTGGCAGACTCCAGTCTGCTGTTGCTTCAGCGGGTACAGAATAGGTGTCTTCGGGCTATCTATTCTGTGCCTCGAGGCTTTCCAACGAGACTCCTGCACGAAGCCTCCGGTCTGCCATACCTGGAGGACGAGATTAGGCGTCGGGCAACAAAATTCAACGAAGGGTTACCATTCCATCGGAGCGCCCTCGTTAGGTCTCTTGGGGATTACGGTCCCACAAACCGCCGCTTCAGGCGATACCGGCTTCCCCGCATGGCTTGCGGGCATCCCCGGTAACGAAGGAGCACATCCAACAGCTGCTATGGCTAAAGCTCCTTATAATCCTACAAGAGTTGCTTGAATTCAAAATTAAAACCTCAAAACAAACATTTTGATAAACACACACCAGCGGTGCACAAGGGCCGTTGCACCATCATAAGCAACCGTCGAGGGGCAACACTTGCCTCCTCCCGTCACTCCACAACCCCAACACTCACCCGCCATCCTGCAAAACCCCACAATCCCGTCAGAACGTGGTTGAGTTCTCTCCGAGAGCAGGGACACGTCTATCACACCTCGGGCTGCCCTCAGCCTGCCAATTGCTCTGGTCTGGTCTGGTCAAATCCGTGTCGGTACACTCTCAGGTCGGCCACGCCATTGGACGCGAACAGCAGCTACGGCGAACCACCTACCGGCGAACCTGGCAGCAGCAGCGGCAGGAGCCACGGCAGGAGCCACGGCAGCACTCCCCCCAGGGGCAACGCAGTGGGCATTTGTCCCTCTAATAGCTTGCAGCTCCGTCGCCTGCGGGTGCTCGGCATACATACAGCGGCAACGCAGTGGGCTCTGACCCTCTTCTAGCTTGCCGTTCCGCCGCCAGTGTGCGAGCGGCCCCCACAGACAGCTTGCTGTCATTTCGTAAAAAGAAGGAACACCCCTACTTCTTACTCCTCTTCTACTGTCTTCTTTCTTTTCATTGACCTGACAAGACCGACAGACAACGCTACAGCGGGTTCGTAAGGCCACAGCCAAGGGTGAAGGCCGCCGGCCTGAAACCTCGAACCGATATGGTTCGCACAGGCGCCTCCTCAAAGGAGGTTCGGTCCTCTGCGGACAGCCGAAGAGCAACCGCAACTTCTTCGACTTGTAATAGTGGGCAGCAGCCCAGTACCAGCAGACCTGCTCCCTCCCCAGAGACGGCTGAACCTTCGCGTAAGCGAAGCAGGACGTCTACTGGCGGCAGCAACAGGCGAAAACCATCTTCGCCACAGCGCCTGGTTGCTTTAGAGAGTGACCCAACCAGTCCTTACACCATCCCCATGCCCGACTCCGACACCGACGTCGAGCCTGACGGGCCGTGGATAACTGTCCACGCGGGGGGCGCAGAACCGCCCGTTCCTCCCCCAACCCAACTACACCACCACAGGGAAACAACCAACCCCCCAATCCAAGGGGGGCGTAAAATCCCGCATATAGTTGCCGATGCTTTCCGCAACCGTATTGTGGTAATGAGAAAGCTGGCAACGAAACTTACGGGCCCCTTCGCGGCCCGGCGGAAGCTAAAGAAAGTCCACCTCCATACCTCCTCGGAAAGGGACTTCGAGGCGGCGAAGGCTGTCTTACGGGACGAAGAAATCCCGTTCTACAGCTACTCGCTGCAGCGGCCCTACGTGGAGTGTAGGATTATACGGGGCCTTGACTCCGAGTGTACCCCGGAGGACGTCAAGGCGGCCCTTCAGGACGAGTACAATATCACCCCTACCTCCGTGGCACGTCTCAGTAAGACGGTGGCAACAGACGACGGCACTCAGCGAGTGCCTATGCCCTTATTCCTGGTCGTGGTACCAAGGGAACGCGCCCAGACAGTCCAGCCGATAGACGCTGTCCGTCGGCTTATCTTCACCGTCGTGCGTATCGAAAGATACCACGGCAAAGAAGGAACTGTGCAGTGCCATAGGTGCATGGGCTTCAACTACTCCAGTAGTGTGTGCGAGCGTAAGCTCGCATGCCTGCGGTGTGGTGACGCCCATTTACTGAGGGACTGCACAAAGCCCTATGAAGCTCGCCACTGCGCGAACTGTAATGAGGCGCATGTGGGCACATACAGGGGCTGTAAGGTGCGGAAGCGCCTGGTTGAGAGCCGCCATGGAGGACCCCAGGAGCCAGCTACTGTGCGCCCTGGGGCGTCCTTTGTGTCGACACTCAACCGCGCAGAGGGAACGCTGCGCGCCGCAGAGGCTGCAGCAACTCCCGCCCCCGCAGTCACTGCAGAGACTGTGCCAGCTCCGTCCTCGACGGAGACCCCAACCCCCCAACCAGGTTCGTCTACATCGACGGAGGAAGCCGCTCCGACACCCTCGGCAGAGGGCCCACGCCGGACTTCTTCAAAAAAGAAGTCCAAGAAGAGAGGGAAGAAGACCCGCCGGGCACGCGGCCAGCAGGGCCAATCAGAGGCTCCCGCCTCTGAGAGACCCGTGACCCCGCCCCCCGCACGCCAGCACCGACCAGTCGCGGAAGCTCCAGCAGCTTCCGCCGCAGTACCGACAGCGGTGACTCCAGTGGCAACCCCGCTGGTAGTCCACGCCACAACCCCGACAACGGAGGCTCCTGCGGAAACCCCGCCGGTATCTCCTGCTGCTCCTGCGACAACAGCGGCTTCCTCGGTCTTCTCAGCGGCCATCCCACAGGCGGACCTGGATGAACTTCAGGACCTAGCCCTGTGGTTCGGTGACCTCCTAAGTAAGGTCCTACCTATACTGCGCAACTTTAAGTTGCAGTACAGTGACCCCAGACTCTCCCCCCTCTAGAAACACACCCTGTTCCTCCAAACCTTGGAATAGTTGTACCCGGGTTCCGCTAATTAATGGCCTCTAGATTCGTCCGGAGACCTTTGCGACTCGCGTACTGGAACGCGAACGGTATCCGGGGCCAACGCCCAGGCGTTCTTGAGTTTGTAGAATCGTACGGAATTGACATCCTGATGGTCTGTGAAACCCATCTGGATGCTGTTACTGACTTCTCGCTGCCTAGTTACGTCACCCATCGGACTGATCGAGTCGGCCGACAGGGTGGCGGTACAGCTATCTTCATTAAGAACCACATAACCCATACTCCTGTCCAACTCCCAGCACGACAGCACGTGGAGGCCTGTGCAATCCGGCTTGCCGTTGGCGGGCTCTACGCGCTGCTGATAGCTATATATGACCCGCCAAACCACCGCTTCCTCGAAGCGGACTACACCACTCTATTAAACCTTCACCCAGTGGTATGCGTCGCAGGAGATCTCAACGCGAAACATGCCCACTGGCATAGCCGCACCAACAACCCCCGAGGCCGCGGGATCTTCCACCTCATCAGCGGTAACCCCAGCCTCGTCGCGCACGGACCGAGAGGACCTACGTGTCATCCGGCTCGCGGCAGACCGGATGTTCTTAACATCATAATCACCAAGAACATACCATTTCATCTAGACCTCTCGGCGGTAAACGAGTTGGATTCCGACCACGACCCTGTCGTGGTTGATACAACCGAGACCGTATCAGTTCTGGTAACACCAGACTGGATAAATGAGATCGACTAGGACGCAGCCGTCCTAGACCCAAACCAAACCATGGATCCGCGACCTCGCATCGATTCCATCGAGGCGCTGGAAGCGGCAGCCACGGCTTTCTCCCGACAAATCCTGAATGTGGTACGCGCGCAAACCTACCGCATCCCCATCTGACAAACCTAACCTGAGAACCATTCCTAACGAACTTGACAGCTGCTAAAAGCCAAGGCAACCGCACGGAAGCTATTGCAGCGCTTCCGCCATCCCAGGATCCAAGCAATGTACCAGCGGTTCAAATCCCTGGCAAGGCGCCTGCTTCGCGCGCACCGCAAAGCGGCCTGTGAGCACACAATGGCAAATGTAAACCTGGAAGGGAAACAACCCTGGAGGATCATCCAATCCCTCAGGAAAAACAAAAGTCAGTTTCAGCATCCCATCCATGGCACCCGTGGGAGACTCTCTTTTGAGCCACAAGATAAAGCCACGGATTTCGCAGATTATCTGGAGTCTCAATTCGAACCCCGCGAAGAACCCCAGGATGTGGACTTCACTGAGTTCGTGGAAGCGACGGTAGACTACCTCTACGAGGAGCCCCCGCCGCCCCACGATGAGATCCGCATTCCTTTAGTCACCCCGAAAGAGGTGGCTTCCCAACTCACCAACCTAAAGCCTAACAAAGCCCCTGGGCTTGACGACGTCACGGCGCCTATGCTCCAGCACCTACCCCGAAAGGTCGTAATCCACCTGACGCGGATTTACAATGCATGCCCACACCTACGTCACTTTCCAACGTGTTGGAAGGAGGCGAGAGTGGTAAGAATTTTGAAACCCGTCAAGCTATAGATCTATTAGCTTACTTCCGATCGTCTCGAAAGTATTCGAGCGGTTACTCCTACCTCGCCTCACCCCTCTCTTCGAGGAGAGACTCCTACTCCCGGATCACCAGTTTGGTTTCCGTACTGGACATTCCACAACCCTGCAGTTGCTGAGACTGGCTGAGAAGGCTGGCCTGGGCTTCCAGGACAACTTCAAGACAGTCGCGGTGCTCTTGGACGTGGTAAATTCCTTCGCCACCACATGGCATCAGGGACTCTTGTATAAACTCAATACGCAGAAATCCCTCCCCCCTACCTTCACCTGCTTAGTAGCTTCCTTCGGGACCGCACTTTCAGGGTGAGGGTGGAGGGGAGGCATTCCACAGTCAGACCCATAGCGGCGGGAGTGCCGGAAGGCAGCGTGCTGTCGCCGTTACTCTTTGCCGCCTATATGTCCTACTTCCCCACAGAACCCAGTACAGTTACGTGCCAGTATGCCGACGATGTCCTCATAATGGCACGTAACAAGAACGCCCGTTATTGCTTCCCCCCGCTACAGAGACAGCTCCAGGCCATAGGCAGATGGAGTGAACGGTGGCGGATGGCCATCAGCCCGCAGAAGAGCTCAGCTCTACTGCTGGCTAAAGTCCATGGCTGGCGGCCGGAGAGGTCGCTGAGGTTGCGGCGGCGGCGGATCCCCTAGGTCCGCACCGCCAAATGCCTTGGAGTCCTCCTCGACCGCGGCCTTACTTTCACTCCACATGTTAGGGAGAAGGTCGGTATGGGACACGCTGCCCTACGGCAGTAGTTTCCCATCTTCCGCTCCGCCATGCCTACATACCTAAAACTACGGCTGTACCGCGCGGTCATCCCGCCCCTGATGCTGTACGGCTGCGAGGTCTGGGGTTCAGTGGCTCGTTCCACCATCCGCAGACTTCAGACCGTGCAAAACAGGGCATTGAGGATGATATATGGCACAGACCGTAGATTCCCGTCCCACATTCTCCATTCCCATTCCGGAATCCCTTACATAGTGGACGTTGTGCGAGAAAGAGCTCGCACAATATACACTAAACTTGCTCCTCACCCAAATCCTCAGGTGAACACCCTCGGTCTTTACGACCACACGCTGCCTAGGAGACGCGTAAGCTACCGCCTTCCCAAGGACGCCTTGGAACGGTAGTTTTTCTGCCGCCTCTACCTTCCATACAGTACTACCCGCCAAGTTAAGCAGCATCGGGCCCGGTCACAACTCGGACGGGTGACCGTCCAGTTGTACTGCGACCAGATCTGCAACACTGGCTTTCCCCCACCCCGTACCTACATCCTTTCAGTTCTCCCCGCTAGCCGCCACTGCTTTCCTTGACAGCCCGCAAGCGGCTGGCCAAGTTAAGCAGCATCGGACCTGGTCCCTCTCTGGGTGGGTGACCACTCCGGTAGGTAAGCCAGTCCGCGCCGGCTGCACAGAGCGAAACACCCTGCCCACATTACTTCGACACAGACATAAACGCTTGCACAAGACTACATCTTTTATTTCACACGGGTAAATACGCGAGAAAAGCGGATAGGTACCGTGGTGATTTGCCCCCGCCCGAGTACACTCGGGCGACTAGTTCCTGCTCCTGGCTCCTCCTCAAATCCGCGAGAAAAGCGGATAGGTATCGTGGTGATTTGCCCCCGCCCGAGTACACTCGGGCGACTAGTTCCTGCTCCTGGCTCCTGGCTCAAATCCGCGAGAAAAGCGGATAGGTACCGTGGTGATTTGCCCCCGCCCGTGTACACTAGTTCCTGCTCCTGGCTCAACGCTTCAGCTGCTACGGCAAAGCTCCTTACAATCCTTCAAGAGTTGCTTGGATATCACAATTAAAATACCCAAAATAAACTTTTTGAATAAACTTCACACCAGCGGTGCACAAGGGCCGTTGCACCATATATGGCAACCGTCGAGGAGCAATACTTGCTTCCTCGTGTCACTCCACAACCCCAAACCTCACTCGCCATCCTGCAAACACCACAATCCCGTCAGTACGTGGTTAAGTTCTCTCCGAGAACAGGGACACGTCTAACACACCTCGGGCTGCCCTCAGCCTGCCAATTGCTCTGGGTCTGGGTCAAGGCTTCAGACGCAGCGAAACCTTCTCCAAGAAAACTTCGACCGCGCCACTGAAGATGTCCACCGTAGTTGTGGACGAAACGTCTGGGACTTCTAACACCAGCAAAACAGCCCGGAAACATTTCTTAGTTACACTGACTCCGGCCGTGAAAGCCTACGTTCTCTCATGACATAATTTGTGTCATATGCGACTTTCTAGTAGAGTATACCGTTTTTGAGATATTTCTTGTTATAGATTTCAGTTTTAAACTATCTAATTTTTCTCAAACGAGAGCATGCAAAGCGAATAGTTTCACCTAGCGACCAACTTTTAAAATATTTGACTAATGCTTTTGCATAATGTATTTTCTTATTTCCCTTCGGCTTACACTGAAATAAGCAATAATACTTATTCTGGTAATATTTATCTTGATTAGGACGATGTAGATAAAAGAACAATATTTTGTAAGAATTGTTTTTAATTTGGAACAGCATAGACATTCCTGTTTGAGTTCATTAAGTACTACATAAACACTAATGTGGTACGTACATCTTTTTTCTGGCTGAAAGCATAATTGATCGTATTTTAAAACTGAAACCAATAACAAGAAATATCTCGAAAACGGTCAACTCCTCGACAAAATGTATGTGACATAAATTGTGTGTTTTACAGAAATCTATATTCTTTGTAGAATAAGATTTTCTCTATCTCTTACGGTACATTCATCCAAAATTCAGATAAATTCATCCAGAATAAAGAGGTCTTCGGAGGTTATACACTTTATTTGTCATGTAAATATTTTGAATGTATGATATTTCAATCAAAACCGTTAGAGCTATTTTTAGAAAACCAATATTTTCAAAATCTTTTTTAATGTAAGGGGTAGTTAGGGAGGGAGGTTTTCTTAAGAAATCTTTGCGTTGCATTCTTGGGAAATACTGAACTTAATTAAGGTTGGTATTTAACGAACTTTTTGTTTTGAGCAATGCTGCCCATAGACACACATACACACACGCACACGAACATTTTTCTAAAAAAGCTTTTTACTTTCTCTAAACGTACTATGTATATAGTATATAGAGAAGGTATTGTATTGCACCCAAAAATTCTATACCGAGATTTCACCGGAAATAGATTATTTGGGTCTCCCTGAATCTAAAAAAAAGCATTTTTGGAAAAAGATCCGTGTGTGTATCTGCGTGTACGTATGTGTGTGTGTGTGTGTGTGTGTGCCTGTGAAGAATACCTCAAAAACGAAAAATCCGTTAAATACATACTTGATATTTAAGTTCAGTATCTTCCGAGGATGCGACACGCAGATTTTCAGGAAAATCCACCACCCCAACTATTCTTTACATGGAAACATTTTCGAAGATTTTATTTTCTCAAAAATGGCTTCAACAATTTTGATTAAAATATCGCATGAAAGCATCTTTATTCGGCTTAAATTTTGCGGAATTTTGCATAAATGGTAAACCGAAAGAGACAGAAAAAACGTACTGCACAAAATATGTAGAGCTTGTGAAAACACACGCTTTATATCATACGCATTTTTCCAAGAATTGGCCGTTTTTAAGATATTCCTTATTATCGATTTCTGTTTTAAATTACCTAATACTTTTCTCATACGAGAACTTTTCAACATCTGACTACACAAAGAATCGGATTTTTATACCAATTTTAAAATATTTGACTGTCAGTTTAGTCTAGTGCATTCCCTTATTTCCCGTCTACCTATAAGGAACTAAGTTATAAACCGTTTCCGCTAATGTTTATTTTGATTACCATGAGGTACATAGAAGGATAAGCTTGTGAACATAAATTTGTTACAAAGATGTCGAGAAAGTCGTTCGATCAGATCAAATTTTTTTTATTACTTGTTCTTGATTTAGGGTATTCCTTATTTGACAATTTAACCTCTTTAATAGTCATAAATAATAGTAAGGGGTGCTTAAAGAAAAAATCTGATATGTTCCATTCACATAACTTTCTCCATATCTCTGCAATAAATTATTTTTAAAACGCTTATGCTTCTATTTACTTCATGCTAATCGAGAAAAAAAATTAGCAGAAATAGTCTTATTACTTGCTTCCTTGTAAGTAGAAGCGAAATAAGGTAGTAATACAGGTTAAAGTGATTGTCAAAAGCTGGTTTCTATGACTGAAGTTCCTTTGTTTGTATGGATATGAGTTGACAAATTCCTGTACGAGAAAAGTACAAGTTTTTCAAAGCTGAAACCAAAAACAAGGAATATCTCAAAAACAATCAAGTCCACGAAAAAGCTGCATATGACATAAATTGTGTGTTTTAAGGTGCTCTACATTTTTTGTGTGTCAAGTTTTGGTCCATTTCTTACGGTTTAGCAGTTATACAAAATTTCGTAAAATGCATCCAGAATAAACTAGTCTTCAGAGGCTATTCCCAGAATATTAAAAATATACATTTTATTTGTCAGGTAAGTATCTTTAATATACGATATTTTAATCAAAATCGTTATAGTCATTTTTGAGAAAATAAAAATTTTTGAAAATTTGCATGTAAAGGGTAGTTGGGGGGGGGAGTTTTCTCAAAATCTTCGTGTCGTATCCCTGGAAGATACTTAACTAAAATACCAAGTTTGGTGTTTTACCGACTTTTCGTTTTTGAGTTATCGTGTTCACACACATGCATGGAGCTTTCTCTGAAAATGCTTTTTTTTGGATACAGGGGACCCTAAAACATATATTTCCGGTGAAATCTCGTTACCGAATTTTTATTATCTCTATACATAGTACGCATAGAGAAAGTAAAAAGGACATCACTACACTAAAACGATATTGCGAGGCAGTGTTAAACTGTAGACGTTTGTTTCTTCTACCACTGTAATATTTTCTCTAAAGCATTATAAAAGAGAGAAATTTTATTTTTCTAAGCGGAAGGATACGGGTAACCATTACGAGTTTAGTCCCGGCGGTGCAATTTAAAGTGGACATCCCACCGGCAGCGAATTCTTTGCTCCCATATGGCATCATCCTACCAGCGTTTGTATTTATTTTCTTTAAAAATGGCAAGCCTGATAAGCAGCAACGTTTTTCCCACTTTATGAATATTCAAATGTAATTAGATAAAAGCCAACGAATACAAGGGGATATCCTTATATGCCCTAGTGTAGACTGTGGATAACGTATCTTCCTGCACTTCATGGTATCTAGAATCCTAGGTTAAACAATTAAAATTGTTCAAATGATGTAATAATTCTTAGTAGCTTTGAAAATTTACTAAACATGTTTTACTTTCTCTATACGTACTATAATCCTACATAGTGTATAGAAAAAATATGATGTGTACCATTCACATGACTTTCTCTATATCCCTGCAGCAACTTATTCTTAAAAGCTTATGCTTCTATTTACTTCATGCTAATCTAGAAAAATTAGCAGATATTGTCTTATTACCTTATTCCTTTTAAGTAGAAACGAAATAAGGGGGTATATAGGTTAAAGCGATAATCAAAAGCTGGTTACTATGTGATTGAAGTTCCTTTGGTTGTATGGACATGAGTTGACCAATTCCTGTATGAGAAGAATATCTCAAAAACGATCAATTCCTAGAAAAAAAAAATATATACAACATAAGTTGTGTGTTTTAATGTTCTCTACCATTTTTGTGTGGTAAGTTTTTGTCTATCTCTTACGGTTTAGCAGTCATTCAAAATTCCGGAAAATTCACTCAGAATAAAGTAATCTTTAGAGGCTATTCCCAAAAAATTCAAAATATACATTTTATTTGTCAGGTTAATATACGATATTTTAATCAAAATCGTTAGAGCCATTTATTAGATCATCAAAATTTTCATAAAAGTTCCATGTCCAGGGTAGTTTGGGGTGGGGGGATTTTTCTCACAATCATCGTGTCGCATCCCTGAAAGATTCTAAACACGGGCACACTGACACACTGACACACTGAAACACGGACACACGGACACACACACGGACCTTTTTCTGAAAATACTTTCTTTAGATAAAGGGGACCCTAAAACATACATTTCCGGTGAAATCTCGGTATCGAATTTTTTAGTGGAGTGCAATACCTCTCCATACACTATGTACATAGTTCCTATAGAGAAAGTAAAGATATTGTATTGCACCCAAAAATTCGATATCGAGATTTCACCAGAAACACATGATTTGAAACCCGCAGAATCAAAATAAAAAGAAAAGAATAGAAAAATGTCCGCGCGCGTGTAAGTGACAGCATAACTCAAAAACGAAAGTCCGTTACATACCAAACTTGGTATGTTCAGTATCTTCCAACGATGCGACACAAAGCTTTTCAAGAATATCCCCCATCCCAACTACCTTTTTCTCAACAATGACTAAAAATTTGGATTGAAATATCATGTATTTAAGTTATTTGCATATGATAAATAAAATCTATATCTTGAATTTTTTGGCAATAGCCTCTGAAGACATGAATTTTGCCAAAATTTGCTTAACTGCTAAACCGTAAGAAATAGATAAAAACTTATAACACAAATAATGTAGATCTCGTCAAAACATACGATTTATGTCATTTAAATTTTTGCTTTGGAGGTAACCGTTTCCGATATATTCCTTTTATTATTAATTCTGTTACATGGCTAGTTTGACTTTCGAAATAAATTCACAAATCGTGACGCAACTGCTTTGGCTAAGTAACTAATTTAAATACATTTAAATCAGTTGAGTTTAATAGCTTTCCACAAAGCTATTAACGAAATTAATTTTTGTGGTGGTATAACCTAGGTAATTTTAAACAAATTTTAACTATGTAAAATGTTCTCATGAAAAAATGTAAGCACCTAAATCTTGAAATTGTATAAATTATTTATTGAGAGATGGTTCCTAGAAATCGAAGTTTAAATGCTGTGTTACTCTAACAAATCTAGAAAAAAATACAACAAACTAATACGAAATTTGTTCTTAACAACTAATATTGAACTAAATTTTAAAAATCTCAAATTTAAAATTATTCATGATATCAATTTAAAGCTATTGAAACATCCTCACCCATCTTTCAAAGGATATATTTAAAATATGTCATCTTCAAACCATAAAAAGGTATGAAACAAAAACAACAGATCACATACGAGTTTCATGCGTTATTTAAAATGCCTGTGAAATTAAATTTAAACGTTACATTGGTAAAACAGAAAAACGTTAAAAGGATCCTGATTCTACTATATTTTAGTTCTTTGTCGAGCACAATTTAAAAAAAAATCTGTTGTGATCCGTTCACATGACTTTCTCTACATCTCTGCAACAAAGTATTATTAAAAAGCTGATGTTTCTATTTACTTCATGCTAATCGAGAAAAATTAGCGGAAATAGTTTTATTACTTGCTTCCTTGTCAGTAGAAGGAAAATAAGGGAGTACCATAGGTTAAAGTGATAGCCTAAAGCTGGTTGCTCTGTGGCTGAAGTTCCCTTGTTTGTATGGACAGGAGTTGACAAATTCCTGTATAAGAGAAGTATGTTTTTTAAAGTTGAAACCGAAAACAGGGAATATCTAAAAAATGATGAGCTCCAGGAAGAACAATTATATAACATTAATTGTGTGTTTTAACATGCTCTATATTTTTTGTACGGTAAGTTTTTGTCTCTCTCTCTTACGGTTTAGCAGTTATGCAAAATTCCGTAAAATTCATCCAGAATAAAGCAGTTTTCAGAGGCTATTCCCAGTAAATTCAAGATACACAGTTTATTTGTCAGGTAAATATCTTTTATACGATATTTTAATCAAGATCGTTAGAGCCATTTTTGAGAAATTCAAAATTTTCTAATAAAGTTCCATGTAAAGGGTAGTTGGGTGTAGGGGGATTTTCTTGAAAATCTTCGTGTTCTTTGAAGATACCAAACCTAAATACCAACTTTGGTATTTAACAGTTATCTCGTTTTTAAGCTATGCTGTCCACAGACACCACATACATGCATGTACGCACATGGACCTTTTTCCAGAAATACTTCTTTTGGATTCAGGGGGACGCAAACATGTATTTCTGGTGACATCTCGGTATCGAATTTTTGGGTGGAATGCAATATCTTCTCTATACACTATGTACATAGTGAGTATAGAGGCAGTAAAAAAGTCGAAAATTATAATCCATAATCTCTGAACTTTAGTTTCATACTTAAAAATTCTGAAATACACACTCTGCCCACCTCAATTATATTTTCAGGCTCTGTGAAAGGTAATGAGACTGAACTTTCCCTTCACCAATCGCCCTCCGTGGTGTAATGGTTACCATGCTAACTTCATATACCCAAGGTCGCGGGTTCAAACCCGGCAAAGGATGCTGGATTTTTTCGGGTGCAAAAATCCTTAGCATGGCCTTCGGAAGGGAAGTTGGTCCAGTGCCGTAGATTTACGACACGTTAAAGAACCTCAAGCCTGATAACTTAAGTGGTCTTTCACGCCCAGTATAGAATGGGACGCTGAGGACCACAGCAGTTAAAGAGTGTCCATAAATAACGCGCCATTTCCATTTTTCTCTTCACCAACCAAAAACTGAACCCCCAGTCTCGGTGACTGCTGTGTTTCATCCCTCCATTATCAACTTAATCACCATTAACGGCAACACCAGCATTCCACCAAAACTTAGGCCTATAAGCCAACTATGATTTTAAAAGTTAAAGGCTCTAGTTCAAATGTTGTTGTTATTATTATTATTATTATTATTATTATTATCATCATCACCATCATCATTTCTTTGGAAAACCTGTCTTTCCTTTCCTCTGCAGTAAAGTTAAGACATGGTAAACGTTGTGGATCCACTCCAACGAGCGACTCGAGGCATTGGAGACCGAGCACCAGACAACATCAAGAGCTGCAGGCGACAATGGCGAGGTGCTTGCGTCCGCCTGCCCAGGACAGCGAAGACCGTTCCTCGCGGCTAGGGTCTCTTGAGACCTCAGTCGTGGGCATTCGAGAGCTGCAGCATCAACTTCACCAATCCATCAGCAAGCAACTGCACGACCTCCAGGAAGGTCTCCGGACACACAGAGATCAACACACCATCGTCACTCCGGCTCCAATCTCCAGGTGAAGGAAGCACAGGGAGACAGTGTCAGCTCTCCCTGCACCCCCGGCTCCTGACTAACCTTCACCTATAATCCTATCTCATACACACCACCTACCGGCTGGGCCTTGGTCAAGCCGGTCTACCAGCATAATCCACAGCAGACCAGGTCACTTTTCCTACATTGAGCGGGTGCAACTTGCGGTACCGCAGTAGACCCCTACACTATGGGCTAGTCCCCTCCACTCGAAACTAAAAAAAAAAATATATATATATATATGATGTGGTCCATTCACATGATTTGCTCTACATCTCTGAAACAAATCATTGTTAAAAAGCTTATGCTTCTATTTACTTCATGCTAATCGAGAAAAAAAAGCAGAAATAAGGGAGTACCATACGTTAAAGTGATAGTCAAAAGCTGGTTGCTATGTGACTTAAGTTCCTTTGTTTGTATGGACAGGAGTTGAAAAACTTCTGCATGAGAAAAGTATAAGTTTTTCAAAGCTAAAACTAAAAACAAGGAATATCTTAAAAACGATCAACTCCACGAATATATATATTGTGTGTTTTAACTTTTTCTGTATCATACGTTTTTGTCCATCTCTTACGGTTTAGCAGTTATGCAAAAATCCGTTAAATTCATCCAGAATAAAGTAGTCTTCAGAGGCTATTCACAGAAAATTCAAGATATAGATTTGATTTGTCAAGTAAATATCTTAAATATACAAGGTTTTAATCAAAATTGCTAGAGCCATTTTTAAGAAAATCGAAATTTTTTTCATGTAAAGGGTAGTTTGGGGTGGAGGGATTTTCTTGAATATCTTCGTGTCGCATTCTTGGGAGATACCAAACTTAAATATCAAGTTTGGTTTTTAACGGTCTTTTCATTTTTGAGCTATGCTGCCCACACACACGGACATTTTTCTATTTTTTTTATTCAGGGGGTCTCAAAACATATATTTCCGGTGAAATCTCGGTATCGAATTTTTAGGTGCATTACAATACCTTCTCTATACACTATGTACATAGTAGTTATAGAGAAAGTAAAAAGGTTGCATTCTTTCGGTATACTAGTTCTGCTCATTGTTACCTTGTATTATGCAATTTAAAGTTGTTGTTTGGAGTAACTCTCTTATATTTATGCAACTTTAACTGTAGCAGGCAACAACCCTTGTTTCCTACAACCTTACCCCGCTAACGTAGACTCTTCCACCAACAATGTCCTTCTGATTCATGTTCCAACAGTACAAGAATTAGCTTTCTATCATGTATTCTGTATGTAACAAAGATACAGCAAAGCCACTTGCATTGAATCACACAACATAAAATATCTTACCTAAAGTTGCGGAGAAGTTCCAATCATCACCAAGGACATCCAGGTCTTCATCACGGGAAGGAAGCATTGCAGCTGCAGCAGATGTTGATGGTTTAGATTTACATAAAGTCATGACTATAGTTGTGGTGACTAGGGGAATAGCTAAGTTAAAATTTAGAATAACAGAGCAATAACAAACGCTTGGCTTAACAGATTAGATTAGGCCAGTAAGCCACTGAACATAGAACTTGTCAAGAGATATACATATGTTTATATACTACGAAAAAAAAATGAATAAAACTCTAGTGTTAAAAGCGCGAGTTACAAAAACAGCAGAATAGACATATAATCACATCATTAGCTTTTGAGGCCTGTACGCCACTGCACTATACTTAACTTGCTCTTTAAAAGGATATGTACTTCCTTTTTTATTTTTTTTTTTACACATAAAAACAAAGAGTGCCAAATTAGTATTATATGTAACACTGATGTAATGTCAGTTGATAGTTTTCTAATTATCGACATAATACTACTAGTAACTACTTGTTAAAATGCTTATCTTTTATTTATTTCATGCTAATCGAGAAAAATTAACAGAAATAGTCTTATTTCTTGTTTTATTGTAAGTAGGAGCGAAATAAGGGAGTACCATAGGTTAAAGGGAAAGCCAAAAGCTGGTTGCTATGTGACTGATGTTCTTTTGTTTGTATAGACAGGACTTCACAAATTCCTGTATGAGAAAAGTATAAGTTTTTCAAAGCTGAAACCAAGAAAAAGGAATATCTCAAAAACGATCAACTCCACGAAAAAAATGTATGTAACATAAATTGTGTGTTTTAACGTGCTCTACTTTTTTTGTGGGTTAAGTTTTTGTCAATCTCTTACGATTTAGTAGTTATGAAAAATTCATCGAGAATAAAGCAGTCTTCAGAGTCTATTCCCACAAAATTCAAAATATACATTTTATTTGTCAGGTAAATAACTTTAATGTACGATATTTTAATCAAAATCGTTAAGAGTCATTTTTTAGAAAATTAAAATTTTCTAAAAAAGTTCCATGTTAAGAGTAGTTTGGGATGGGGGATTTTTCTCAAAATCTTCGTGTCGCATCCCTGGAAGATACTAAAGTTAAATACCAAGTTTGGTATTTTACCGACTTTTCGATTTTGAGTTATCGTGTTCACAGGCACACGGACACACCGACACACTGACAAACGGACCTTTTTCTGAAAATACTTATTTTGGATACAGAGGACCTAAAACATATATTTCCGGTGAAAGCTCGTATCGAGTTTTTTGATGGAGTGCAATATCTTCTCTATACACTATGTACATAGTGCGTATAGAGAAAGAAAAAAGAGGGACTTCGTGAGGTAAATACTGACAAAATATTATGACTAAATTGGATAAAAACTCGTTAGTCTTACCTTGAGAGATGTGTCGACAATGAGAGCGCGCGTGTGTGTTCGATTCCTGGGACGCCACGAAAAAGCCAGTCAGAATCACGTGCCAACCAGAGAGAGCCCCCGAGTCGGCCCTCGCGTCCAGTTATGTAGCTTTGAGGTATTTCCGAAAGCCCTTTGCAACATGGCGTGGTAGTACCAAATATAGCCAGCCACGCCCTAATTTGAAATTGCAACAACCAATCAGCATAGCGCCACTGCATTGTTCCAGAACATCCCGTATGACGTGAGCAGGAGCAAAGCTCCATGTTGCTCTGTGCAACTCTGCACGAAAACCAGGGGACGCTGAGGTCATTGTAATTTCCACGGGATAATGAAATCCCAATTAAATCTCGAGTATCTCAAAAAAAATATTCTCAAATTAACATAACTTACAGCACTCGGCAATCAAGCATGTTACATTATTTGCTTCCTATTGTTTTCAAGCAGATGGAGAATGCTCATAACATTGTGGCAGCAATGAATTTTGGTGCGAAAGACCTGCACGGATTTTCAGTATAGTGTTTGTTATTACTTTCTCTACACGTACTATGTACATACTGTATAGAGAAGGTATTGCACTCGACCCAAAAATGCGATACCGAGGTTTCACCGGAAATACATGTTTTAGGACCCCCTGTATCCAAAAAAAGCATTTTCAGAAAAAGGTCCCTGTGTGTGTGTGTGTGTGTGTGTCCGTGTGTCTGTGAACACGATAACTCAAAAAGTCAGTAAAATAACAAACTTAGTATGTAAGTGTAGTATCCTCCAGGGAGATTTTGAGAAAAATCCCCCCACCACAAACTAACCTTTAAATGGAACTTTTTTCGAAAATTTTGATTCTCTAAAAAATAGCTAACGATTTTGATTAAAACATCCTCTATTAAAGATATTTACCGACAAATAAAATGTATATATTGAATTTTCTGGGAATAGCCTCTGAAGATTGCTTTTCTGGATGAATTTTACGGAATTTTACATAACTGCTGAACCGTAAGAGATGGACAAAAACTTACTACACGAAGAAATGTAGAGCACGTTAAAACACACAATTTATATTATACAATTTTTTTTCGTGGAGTTGATCATTTCTTAGATATTTCTTATTTTTGGTTTCATCTTTAAAAACGTATACTTTTCTCATACAGGAATTTGTCAACTCCTGTCCATACAAGCAAAGGAACTTCAGTCACATAGAAACCAGCTTTTGATTATTTTTTAACCTATGGTGTTCCTTTATTTCGCTTCTAGTTCCAAGGAAATAAGCAATAAGACTATTCCTGCTAATTTTTTTCCAGATTAGCATGAAGTAAATAGAAGTATAAACTTTTTAACAATAATTTGTTGCAGAGATGTAGAGAAAGTCATGTGAATAGATCACATCATATTTTTTCTGTTTGTAGTAGGTAAGCTGTTTGGACGTATAATAAATAAACGGTTTATATTTAACCCCTAGAATAACCAAACCACTCGGCCTGTCGCGGGAAGTCGGTGTCTTGTTCCAGCAGCGTCCTCAGCTTCGTTTGGTAATGAAGATTCCACTCCTAATCTCCTAATGAAACTTATCTCAGGGATTTGTGTGTGATGCTAATGTAAAATACACTCAATTTCCCTTACGACATGAATTTATTGAATCACAGATTTAATGGGCGGCTAGCTTGTTTCCTTACAAATGTGTTATAAATAAATACCATCCCACCACTAAAATTATTAATCAGGAGCCTAATCTAACCATCTGCACAACTCTCCCCCGCCTCTCAAGCACGTGGACTTGCGAGCAACACAATGTGATGTGAACACAAGCTCAAGAGATATAGTTATAGAGTAACCACATAAGAGATCTGTCGTGCCTTAAATACTGATACTGGGTGACGCCAACTTTCGCACCATAAAATGTAACAGTATCTCTTATTGTTTGTTAGTTAGCATCACCTCACTAGTTATGACAATAAATTGTGAAAGTTTTGACGTCATAGCCTGCACATGACGCGTTTGGAAAAACTCAGTGGTCCCTTCTCACTTTAACTTTATGCTAGCTTGGTCTTTTTCTCCAACTCCCTGTGCTACTTAGAAGACAAGTCACTATTTCTGTCTCATTTCTTTCTAGGGATGTTCTTTTCTATCTTATGTTCTTTAGCCTAAACCCTGTGCTCATTAGCAGTTGATGGTTGGTAAACTGTTACTTGAAATTAAGCTGGCTCGCCTTGCCTTAATTACCTAGGTTACAACAGCATGCATTTATGCATATTTCTACATTTAAATATCCACAACTATTTTACATTGCTTTCTAGAAGCTTGTAATATTATACACAATTTCTCTTTTTCTATGTTTTGTGAGCATATGGTATGTGCTCCTACAGGTATGGAATACACAAATTACTAGGAGGCAAGATTTGATTTTGACGCAAATAATAGAAGCCGATAAAGAAGAAATAAGATAGCGGAACTGTTCTCAGTGACGATATTCAAGAAACATTATTGAATGAATTGACACAGCGTGCTAAAGTAAGATTAGGGATGCTGGACAGGAAATCATGAAAGGAAATGGAAAAACAAAAAATTTGTGTAAAACCTGGTTTTTCCAAATGAGTGAACAATTGCGAAAATCATCTCTAATTGAAGAATTACTCAGATAAAACAAAGGAAATCCTAGAAACCTATATTTTCTGTTTGTAGTAGGTAAGCTGTTTGAACGTACAATAAATAAACGATTAATGTTTAATTCCTCTTTCACAGAGAGAAATGAGATGGGGTTTTCATCTAAAAAACTATGTTCCAAAATGCAATGTGCTTTATTGGTACAGTTCAGACAGAAAAACTCTGATGCGTTTCATTCACATGACTTTCCCTACATCTCTGCAATAAATTATTGCTAAAAAGCTTATTTACTTCATGCTAATCGAGAAAAAAAGGCAGTAATGGTGTTATGACTTGCTTCTTTATAAGTAGAAGGGATATAAGAAAGTACCATAGATTAAAGTCATAGTCGAAAGCTGGTTGCTATGTGATTGAAGTTCTTTTGCTTTTAGAGCTGAAACAAATGACAAGGAATATTTAAAAACAATCAACTCCACGAAAAATAACTATATGGCATACAGTGTGTGTTTAAACGTGTTCTATATTTTCTGTTACGTGAGTTTTTGTCTATTCCTTAGGCTTTACCAATTGTGCAAAATTCCGCAAAATTCAACCAGAATAAAGAGATCTTCAAAGATTTACATTTTATTTGGCATTTAATATATTTAATGTGCGGTATTTTAATCAAAATAATTGGATCCAGTTGAGAAAATCAAAATTTTCGTAATGTTTTCCAAGTAAAGGGTAGTTTGGGGTGGGAGAATTTTCCTAAAATTCTTCGTGTCGCATCCTTGGAAGATACTAAACTTAAATATTAAGTTTGAGTTATCGTGTTTACAGACACACGCATTATTCGAATAGAGGGGACCCTAAAGCGTCTACTTCCAGTGAAATCTCAGTATCGAATTTTTGGATGCATTTACATTCTCTATACACTGTATATATAACATATGTAGAGAAAGGGAAAATTACTGCAGAGGACTCTAAAATAAATTCCAATAAATATGTAATATTGAAGTCTCACGTTAAAATATCTGTACCTAAGAACCATACTATCGTATGTCCAAAAAATGGAAAATCCAGATTTTGGCACCCTTATTCATAAATAACAATTCTCTTTAGAGCTATACTATCATGTATTTTGGATTTTTGATAGAAGGCGAGATATTGAGGACCATATGATTGTAAGCCCCTTCACTCTTTAGTGCCAAAGTATCTGAAAAGGACTTAAGATTTACTGGCTCTAACAACAGGGCTTCTATGATTATTCTATGATAGTTTGGTTCCTTCAATGCCTACAGTCGGTGAACCTTGGCAAGAATGACGTGCGTATCTTCAATTGTTGACTATGAAATCGACAATGCCAATCATATGGTTACATTATTTAATAGTGTGACATGGCTAGCAGGGGAAGGAAGCTTGTTGAACTTGCTCCATTAAAAGGTAAGGAAATTATTATTTATATGGTTTCACTTTGACTCCAGTGTTTATCGAAATCTCTTTGCGACTTCCTCCTTATATAGCTATTCCAACTTCTTTAATATCCTGATGAGATCAGAGTATTAATATGATTTTCGTAAAACACCACTTTATTTGTAAAATAGTGCTAGGAAATACTTCTCTGGATTTCCAAATGCTACAGATAAATTCTCTCGTCACTTCGGATTCATGTATAAATTATTAGAGATTTAGAAATAACTCGTGACATTAGCTATATTATTTGCAAGTTACTATCATAATAGTCTCTAAATATTTGCATACAAATAAAAGAATTAAACAGCTTGACAGTTTTATTTCAGAGCTGATGCACAAAATGTGGTTCAACAGACACCAGAAATAGTTAACGCTAATGAAGGTATTGAAAAGCCACTCACCACTAACGAGGAACTGCAGGAAGCTAAGACTATAATTTAATATACAAAAGATACACATTAATCTGCCAATAATAAATTATGTTCTCAGTGGTTGAATCTCTAATCATTTTTATTTATTTTTCAATTTTAGGACTCCATATAGATGTTCCTGCAAGTCAGCAGCTGGAAATATCACATTTAATTAATTATTCATTAGATAAGAATTACTAAGAAGAAAATAATAGCCCAAGATTTTAATCGGTGTTGAATGTATTACTTTTAAGCTCATTTGTTCACTTCACCAAAATTCTATTACTGTCTGATATTCTAAATGAAGCTCTGCCAGAATTAGATGAAGGATTGCATATTTCTCAGGCCTCTGGGGAAGTGAATTATGAAAATAACTGCAATGAAAATTATATCATTGCTGTCTATGACCCTACGTCATTACAACTACTTGAAAATCCCAAACTTCAGAGTAGCGACCAACTTCGTGTCATCTTCCAAAGGGACAGATCCACATAATTCCAATGTATATGAAAAGGAAAAACACAAACTGCCCGCAATCACACAATCTGCATCATCAGCAACCAACTGGAATCAAATGAATCATTTTCCAAAACTCGTTACAGCGACTACCTACCGAAAACAGACGAGTCTTTCAGCGAACATGAAGTATATGAAGCAGCAAAACACAGGAATGATAAGAAATTAAATCTAAAACATGCAGCGAGACCACCTCCTTTAGTACCATATTCTGACACAGAAACCTATAATGGTGGTGAACAAAATGTGACAAGTAGGAACAGGAAGAAGAATATTAGTGCCTGGAAAAAATCTATACGAAAAAGGAAATGTTTATCTGGAAAAGAACATATATCTGCTCTTGCGAAGATAATAAAGAAGAAAGAAATAAAGAAACCGTGTCATCAGCAGTGTCGATTAAAGTGTAGGTCAAAAATAAGTGTTGAACATAGGGAGATTATATTCAATGAATTCTGGAACAAAGATTTTACTTGGGATATGAAAAGGCAGTATATTCTTTCTACTACAAAACAAAACAAAATTGAAAGAAGCAGACAAAGATTAAAGAATATTAAAAGAGAAAGCAAACACACGAATGTGTGTTTATTTCCATTGAATGGTAAAAATGTAATTATATGCAAAACAATGTACCTGAACACTTGTCTATAAGTGAGCAATTTGTGAAAACAGCACAAAGAAGAGAAAGTTCAGGAAAGCTCAGAAATTAAATACGCAGAACATTAATGCTCTGAGGATGGAGCTAGAGGATTTTAAGAACTTCAGCAGTTTTGTTGGCAATATCAACTCCCCATTTGTAAGCCGAAAAAGGGGCCTTAATGGTGAAGTTGTTCAATTTTCTAAAATCGTGCACCTTCAAGTGCGAAAGGAGAACATAGGATATTATACTTTTAAAACAGCTTTTGATAAAGATAAATTTTACACAGTTGATATTCGAAGGAAAACGACTTCAGCTTCACTTACCTTCAAATATACCGCTCATCAGAGATCAAAAGAAGCCCATAAATAAGGCAAAATATGAAACGTTCTTAAATTATTACAGTGGATTCCAGAAGAATACTCAGATTACATTAAAAACCTACCACATCAGAATGATATACCTGATTTTCCTGAAGAAGAACATTGAATTTAATATCGTTTAGTATAAGAGTTTTCCAAAGTTTCTGTACACATTTTTTAATTCCACACTGGCGTAATCATTTCAACAATGTTAATAGTATGCACGAGGTAGATTATGCAATATTATTGAGTTTATTACTCCATATATAATTATGTTTGATTATCTTAAGTCCCTAAAATAGGGTTTAAAGCTTGGAACCATGCAACCTAAAGTACACTTTTTCATATTAATATTTTTTTAATTTTGTGTCTTGCTGAAAACATAGTTGTTATAGTATATGTCTTTATAGGATAAGATAAAATGTACCATGTTAATAAATTTTGAAGCAATAAATAAAAATATACATTGAATTTATGCAGTTTTATTAATTTAGTGTTTTTTTCCTTCTCCTGTAAAATCAATGAAATGTGACTAACAATACAATGGCTCTCAGGTACAGATATATATTTTATTTCACACATGGAAGGATATTTTGATGTTCAGTTTTTCACTTTCAGTTCACTAATATGATGCAATTCAGTTTTTCACTCTCCCTTTACTTTTCCTGGAGACGCAGTGGCCCGAGCTGCTCCTCCTTGCACTTTCGCTTGCTGGGCGTCGAACACAAGACTCGCTGCAGGGACCCAACTTTCTGACAATCTAATTTGTATAACGCATACTATTTTAGCTCTTATGTCGTATCTCAATAGCTAGCTCAGGCTTTATAAATATGCTCGCGTATATTAGGGTCGGCTATAAGTCCTGGCCTCTCAATGAAAATTTTGATTTTCTCAAAAATGGCTATGGATTTTGATTAAAATATCGTATATTAAAGATATTTACCTGACAAATAAAATTTATATCTTCAATTTTCTGGGAAAAACCTCTGGAAGAAATGTACGGTTTTTTTGCATAACTGCTAAACCGTAAGAGAGAGATAAAACCTTACTATGCATAACATATAAAGCACGTTGAAACACACCATTTATGTTATATGCATTTGTTTTCGTGGAGTTGATCGTTTTAAAGATATTCCTTGGTTTTGGTTTCACCTTTGAAAAACGTATACTTTTCTCATACAGGAATTTGTCAACTCCTGGCTATACAAACAAAGGAACATCAGTCACATAGCAAACAGCTTTAGGCTTTCACTTTAACCTATGGTACTCCCTTATTTCGCTCCTACTTACAAGGAAGCAAGTAATAAGACTATTTCTGCTCATTTTTCCTCAAATAGCATGAAGTAAATAAAAGCATAAGCTTTTTAACAATAATTTTTGCAGAGATATAGAGAAAGCCATGTGAATGGAACACATCAGATTCTCTTTAGTTAAATTGCAGTAAACAGACACAAACATACACACACATACACATACCTTTTTTTAACTTTCTCTAGCTCCAGATGTACAATGTACATGGTAGATAGAGAAGGTATTATATTCCACCCAAAATTTCGATACCGTGATTTTACCGGAAATACACTTTTTCATGTTCCCTGAGTCAAAAAAGACTATTTTTATAAAGGTGTGTATGTATGAGTGTGTGTGTGTGTGTGTGTATGGACAGCATGGCTCAAAAGTAAAAACACTGTTAAATGCCAAACTTGGTATTTAAGTTTGGTATCTATCAAGGATGCGACACCAAGATTTTCAAGAAAATTCCCTCACCCCAAACTACCCTTTACATGAAAACATTTTTGAAAATGCTTTTCTCAAAAATGACTAACGGTTTTGATTAAAATGCCGCATATTAAAGCTATCTACATCACAAACAAAATGTATATCTTGAACTTTATGGGAATAGCTTCTGAAGAGTTATTCGTTTAGGATGAATTTTGCTGAATTTTGCATAACTAGTAAACCGAAGAGATAGACAAAAAATCTAATGGGTCACACTCACATGACTTTCTCTAGCTACTCTACAAACAAACTTCTTACAAAATATAATTCTTCTTTCAACACCATGATAATCGAGGTAAACATTAGCAGAATCGTAGTACTTAGTTCCTTATAAGTGTAATGGAACTAAGGGAATACACTAGACATAACTGATAGTCAAATGCTTTAAAAACTGTCGTTCTGTGATTGTCATTGCAAATTCCTTCTTTACTTGGCCAGGAGTAGAACAAAAGAAAAACGGACACTTCCTCTAGCTGAGTTATTAGTCTCACAATTGAAACTAATAATTAGGAATACCTTGAAAACGGTAAGCTCCACGAAAAAATGTATATGACATGACTTGAGTATTTTAGCAAGATCTACATTTTTGTACAGTAAGTTCTTGTCTATTTCTTACGGTTTGCTAGTTATACAAAATAAACCAAAATGCATCCAGAAGAAATCGTCTTTAGAAGCTATTCCCAGAAAATTCAAAATATTCATTTTATTTGTGATATGTATGGCTTTAATATGTGGTATTTTAATCAAATCGTTAGCGCCAGTTTTTAAGAAAAACAAATTTTCGAAAACTTTTCCATGTAAAGAGTAGCTAGGGTGGGGAAATTTTCTTGAAAATCTTCTTACGTAGATACCAAACTTAAATACCAAGTTTGGTATTTAACCGTCTTTTCGTTTTTGAGCTATGCTCTCCACATACACACACACGCACACACACACCACAGACACATTCACACACACACACACACACACATGTTTCTGAAAATGCTTTTTTTGGATTCAGGGGTCTTAAAACTGTATTTCCGGTGAAATCTCGACATAGAATAATTGGGTGGAATACAGTACTACTCTATCCCTATGTACATTGTGAATACGGGGGTAGATAAAGTAAAAAACGTTCTACAAAAAGAAAAACGAGACTTCTTAAAACACAAATTTATGTCGTTTACATTTTTGTTACAGAGTTGGCATTTTTTTGAGATATATTTCTTATTATCTGTTTCAATTTTAAAATAACTTAAACTTTTCTCATACAGGAATTTGCCAACACCTGGCCCCATAAAGAAACGGTTTTCAATTGCATAGCAAAAACATTTTGCCTACTCTATTCCCATATTTCCCTTCTACTAATGAAGAATTAAGTAATAAGACAGATTTTGCTAATATTTATATCGATTGCCATGAAGTAAATAGAACAATAAACCCATTAAAATAATTTGTTATAGAGAGGTAGAGAAAGTCATGTGAATGGGACGGATCATATTTTCTTGTGTTCTACTCCTGGGCAAACAAAGACGCCAACTTCAATGAGAATGGCAAAACGACAGATTTTAAAACATTTGACTAGCATAGCGTATTCCTTTGGTTCCCTTCTATCGATAAGAGCTAAGTGGTAAGACCGTTTCTGCTAATGTTTATCTCGATTAGCATGGTATAGAAAGAAGAATTATATTTTGTAAAAAGTCTGTTTGTAGAAAAGTTAGAGAGAGTCATGTGAGTGTAACACATCGGATTTTTACTTTCTCTACACGTAATATGTATATAGTGTATAGAGAAGGTATTGACGTGCACCCAAAATTCGATACTGAAATTTCACCGGTAATATATGTTTTGAGACCCCCTGCATGCAAAAAAGGCATTTTTTAAAAATGTCCGTGTGTGTGTCTGTGGGCAGCTTAGTTCAAAAACGAAAAGACCGTTGTACCAAACTTGCGACACGAAGATTTACAAGTAAATCCCCCCACCCCAAACTTCCTTTTGCATGGAAAGATTTCGAAAATTTTGTTTTTCTTAAACATTTCTCTAACGATTTTGATTAAAATACCACATATTAAAGTCATTTCTATCACAACTAAAATTTATATCTTGAATTTTCTGGGAACAATCTCTGAAGACTACTTTATTCTGATGAATTTTACGGAATTTTGCATAACTGCTAAACCGTAAGAGATGGACAAAAACTTGCCACACAAAAAATATAGAGCATGTTAAAACACACATTTTATGTTATATACAATTTTTTCGTGGAGTTAATCGTTTTTTAAATACTCCTTCTTTTTAGTTTCAGCTTTGAAAAGGTTATACTTTCAACTACTACTGCCCATATAAACAAGGAACTTCAGTCACATAGTAACCAGCTTTGGACTATAACTTTAACCTATGGTACTCCCTTATTTCGCTTCTACTTACAAGGAAGCACGTAATAAGACTAATTCTGCTATTTTTTCTCGATTAGTATGAAGTAAATAGAAGCAAAGGTTTTTTAACAATAATTTGTTGCAGAGATGTAGAGAAAGTCATGTGAATGGAATACATCAGATTTTTTCTTAAATATACTTCTTTTGGATTCATTATAACTAAAATGTATACGTGTTATAAAATTCATGTTATCAACATTTTAGGAAGAAATACTTTACCTAGTTAGTATGAAGTAAGCAGTAGAGATATTAAAAAGTGAATTTCTTGGAAATATGGCCACAAGATCATTTGTTGAGAGAATAAACACATCACGTTGTTAATACCATCATATACGAAATTAGTATTATTTTAATGAAGCAAGGGGGTGTTATTATTAAAAACCCGGAGGCAAAGAGTAGCAACCTTTGTTTTTCTTACAGAGAGACATTTCATGCAAAGCTTGTTTGCTTTTCTTTGGCCGCACTTCATTTGTTACAGAAATGTTTATTTCTCGCAATTTCACCTATCTCTTTTATATACCTTCAAGGAGATTATATATAATGGGGACGGACAGAGCGCTTTAAAAAGGAAGAAAAAATGTTATTAGAACACCATGTGTTATATTTTTCTTTGAGGTTGCTTCCTTTTCTTTCTTTCTCTTTTTTTTTTTTCATAAAATTAATCTTCTCAACTCAGTTCCCCTTCACGCAGAGAACGGTTGCTTGTAAAGCTTAGCAAGGTTTTTCAAAAAATATTTCAAACCAGTATATATTCCAGCCTATGTATTTTGCCGAGTATGTAAACCTTATTGAAAGAAAAAACCAACATAATATACAAGATGTGAAATTATGGTATATGATCTCGTAACCTATTTAGCATACTGTAAATGTTTTACTTTCTCTGCATGTACCATGAGCATAGTCTATAGAGAAGGTGTTGTATTGCACCCAATAATTTGATACCGAAATTTCACTGGAAATACATGTTTTGAGACCCCTGAATAAAAAGAAAGCATTTCTAGAAATGACCGAGTGTGCGCGTGGGAGTGTATCTTTGGGAAGCATAGCTCAAAAACAAAAAATCCGTTAAATTCCAAACTGGACATTTAAGTTCAGTATTTTTCAAGGATACGCCACGAAGATTTTCAAGAAAATCCTAACACCCCATCTACCCTTTACATGGAAGATTTTTCGAAAATTTTGATTTTCTGCGAAAAGTGGCTCTAACGATTTTGACTAAAATATTTTATTGATTTATTTTATTTTCATAGAAGCCGTGTGTAGGACAGCAGTTGGATAGGTAGAGTCAGACTAAAAAATTAACGAATCTCCCGGTCTCTAGCCGGTTGCTCTACCACTGAGCTACCATGGCAACATGCTGCCTTAGCATTGAATTTCTCAACTGACTCGCATGTTTCTCAGTAAACCACAAGGTGATCTCAAATTACTTTGAGATGACAACCCCAATGGCGACTTACAATGTTGTAATGTTTATAGTTTAGCCAACTATTACCATAATAGTTGGCTATACTATGATTCCTGGGTCTAAAGTACTTACAACATTGTAAGTCGCCATTGGGGTTGTCATCTCAAAATAATTTGAGATCACCTTGTGGTTTACTGGGAAACATGCGAGTCAGTTGAGAAATTCAATGCTGTACCGTCATGTTGCCATGGTAGCTCAGTGGTAGAGCAACCGGTTAGAGACCGAGAGATTCGTGGTATAAGTCCCGGCTATGCCATTGAATTTTTTCAGTCTGACTTTACCTATCTAATATACTTTATGTTTAACATATTTTTATGACAAATGAAATGTATATCTCGAATTTTCTGGGAACAGCCTCTGAAGACCTCTTCATTCTGGATGACTTTTATATAACTGCCAAACCGTAAGAGATATACAAAAACTTACTACAAAATTGTAGAACTCATTAAAACACACGATTTATGTCATACATTTGTACTTTCTCTATACGTACTATGTACATAGTGTAGGAAGAAGGTATTGTAATGCACCCAAAAATTCAATACCAAGCTTTCAAAGGAAATACATGTTTTGAGGCATCCTGAATACAAAAAAAAAAGTTTAGAAAAATGTCCATGTGTGTCTGTATGTGTCTGTGTCTATGTTTGTCTGTGGGCAGCATAGCTCAAAAACGAAAAAACCGTTAAACACCAAACTTAGTATTTAAGTTCAGTATCTTCCAAGGATGCGACACGAAGGTTTTCAAGAAAATCACCCCACCCCAACCTACCCTTCACATGGAAAATTTTTCGACAATTTTGATTTTATAAAAATTGGCTCTAACGATTTTGATCAAGAAAATCTCCCCCACACCCAACTACCTTTACATGGAAAATGTTTCGAAAATGTTAATTTTCTCAAAAATGGCACTAACGATTTTGATTAAAATATCATATATCAAAGCAATTTACATGACAAATAAAATGTATATCTTGCATTTTCTGAAGACATTTTTATTTTGGATGAACTTTGCGGAATGTTGCACAACTGGTAAACGGTAAGAAATAGACAAGAACTTACTGGACAAAAAATGTAGAGCTCGTTAAAACGCATAATTTATGTTAATACATTTTTTCGTGGAGTTAGGCGTTTCCCAGATATTTCTTCTTATTGGTTTCAGTTTTATAATACTTGAAACTTTTCTCATACGGGAACTCGTCAGCTCCTAGATAAGCAACTAAATGGATTTTTATCCCATAGCAGCATATTTTAAAACATTTGCTTATCGGCTTAACCTGATCTATTTCCTTATTTTCCTTTTACTTATAACGAACTAAGTAATAGACTAATGTTTATCTTGATTAGCATGAAGTAAATAGAAAGATAAGCTTTTTAACTGTAATTTGTTACACAGATGTAGAGAAAGCGATGTGAATGGAATATATTACATTTTCGTAAGTTTATGTAGAGGGCTCCTACCATTGTGACACAAAGCAACGTTTTCATTGGCGTAATTTTTCTTCGAATTTCTATCTTTTGAATCCATCAGATTTATTTTTCTATTCCTTTTCCGTGGGTGGGAATTATATTCCAGGCACAGATTTTTCCAATACATTTTTTACTTTCTCTATACGTGCTATGTTGATAGTATATAGAGAAGGTATTGCACTCCACCAAAAAATTCGATACCGAGATTTCACCGGAAATATAAGTTTTAGGGTCTCCTTTATCTAAAAAAAGCATTTTCAGAAAAAAGGTCCGTGTGTGTGTGTGTGTATGTGTGTATGTGTGTCCATGTGTCTGTGAACACGATAACTCAAAAACGAAAAGTCGGTAAAATACCAAGCTTGGTATTTAAGTTTAGAATTTTCCAGGGATGCGACTCGAAGATTTTGAGAAAAATCCTCCACCCCAAACTACCCTTTAAATGGAACGTTTTTCGAAAATTTTGATTTTCTAAAAAATGACTCTAACGATTTTGATTAAAATATCATATATTAAAGATATTTACATGACAAATGAAATGTATATTTTGAATTTTCTGGGAATAGCTTCTGAAGACTAGTTTATTCTTGGTCAATTTTACGGAATTTTGCATAACTACTAAACCCTAAGAGATGGACAAAAACTTACCACACAACAAATGTAGAGCACCTTAAAACGCACAATTTATGTTATACAAATTTTTTGCGTGGAGTTGATTGTTTTTGAGATATTTCTTGTTCTTTTTTTGTTTTTTTTTTAGCTATAAAGGCTTATACTTTTCTCATACAGGACTTTGTATACTCGGGTCCATACAAACTTCAGTCGCAGAGCAACCAGCTTTTGACTATCATTTTAACTTATGGTACCCCCTTATTTCGCTTCTACTAACAAGGAAGCAAGTGATAAGACTATTTCTGCTAATTTTTGCTCCATTAAATGAAGTAAATAGAATAATTTGTTGCAGGGATATAGAGAAAGTCATGTGAATGGAACAGATCAGATTTTTTCTATCCTGTCGTTCCTATATCAGTGTTTCTTTTATTTTGTTGTTTATTCTCAAAGATATTGATTTATTTAGGAAGTGTATCAACATTAATTTCCTTCTTCAGATTTGTGAAAATAGTACCTGTAGCTCAGGCCTGGCGAACATTACTCCCAAAGTGTGAACAGAGTTCGCCCTCCCCTCCTTGCCTTTAATGGTGACTAACACACACTTGTCGGTTTTCTCTAACAAGTCCACATCTATAATGTTTTTCAAATGGGAAGCGTTCTACGCTGCAGCGAATGAGATGCGTTATTGTACTCTGCGTTGCCAGGACGCAACTCCCACTATTAGCATGTTTCCCTCTCACTCGCTTACTGAGCATGCCAATCTGCCTGGTGACATAATGTTTGTTATGAAAACTATTTTTGCTAAAAATCTGTGGTTTTTACGGTTCTGCTACAAATATTATTCCCTATCTTATTCGCGAATTATTTTTTGCAAAATTTGAATATTTTGTCTTAGCGCAAGTAGTATTTATGAGAGAAGTAATCACTTGGCGTGTTAATCCCCAATTAAGCGTTAATGCAAAATGTCAACACCGCAGTACTCCGATTGGCTGCCAGCCTGGTGGCGCTCAAGGACAAATCTCATCCCATTTGCAAGTCACTATAAACCAGTCGCTGTACTTTGGAGGTCACTAAATGAGGGAAAGAAGGAGAAGATCTTCACACTTTGGGATTAATGTTCGCCAGGCCTGCTCTAGTAGGTTTTGCTTGCCCTCGACTATGCTAATTATTGTTTTCTATGCAGTTAACTTGCATCAAGCTGGCAATAGATTGTATATGATATCAGATTTTGTAGAGATGTCTGTATGAAAATGTTATGGACCATTGAGCCACATGTTCCCAACAGTCCTGCCAACATAACTTCTCCTTAATGAATCATGACTTTCTGTTCAGGGAGCTAATGTTGCACAGTGCGTATTTTAATGAAACTTTAATATTTTAGTGATCAGTGACTGCTGTTTCGTTTGATTGATTTAATGAAGGTTGGTATTCACGTGCTTAAAACAACTGATTTTAAAACCTGACTATCGCTTCAGTCGTTTGTTGCACTGTTGTACATGAAAAGGAAGATATAATGTATTCATTTCTTCAAACGACTATCCTATTAACAAGTGTGCAAAAAATACATAAGCTTTTGTAGCAGTAGTAAGGAAACCTCTTTCTGACCCACTTCATCAAATTCCCAAATAATCCTGATCATATTTCCTGCTCCTATTAGAAAATATAATCCGTTCTTAATCATCTAACACATACGATAAGATGGACTATTGTATAAAGATTAGAAGTTTCATACAATTATGGGCCTCCAAACGTTTGGCTCTACCACAGCCATGTATAAGCATGTGTATACATCGACTTTTACTTTTTACTTTCTCTACACATACTATGTACATAGTGTATAGAGATGGTATTGCACTCCACAAAAAATTCGATACCGAGACCAAAATATATGTTTTAGGGTCCCCTGTATCCAAAAAAGTTATTTTCAGAAAAAGGTCCTCGTCCGTGTGTCTGTGAACACGATAACTCAAAAACGAAAAGTCGGTAAAATACTAAACTTGGTATTTAAGTTTAATATCTTCCAGGGATGCGACACGTAGATTTTAAAAAAAAATCCCCCCACCCCAAACTACCCTTTACATGGAAGTTTTTCGAAAATTTTGATTTTCTCAAGAGCGGCTATAGCGAATTTGATTAAAATATCGTATACTAAAGATATTTACCTGACATATAAAATGTAGATCTAGAATTTTCTGGGAATAGCATCTGAAGACTACTTTATTCTGGATGAATTTATCGGAATTTTGCATAACTGCTAAACCGTAACAAATGGACAAAAACTTGCTGCAAAAAAAAAAAAAAAAAAAAAAAAAAATTGTAGAGCACGTTAAAACACATAATTTATGTTGTACGTTTTTTTTCCTGGAGTTGATCGTTTTTCAGTAATTCCTTGTTTCAGCTTTAAAAAGTATACTTTTCTCACACTGGAATTTGTGAACTCCAGTCCATACAAACAAAGGAACTTCAGACACATGGCAGCCACGTTTTATGTATGACTTTAGCCTATGGTACTCCCTTATTTCGCTTCTACTTAAGGAAGCAAGTAATAAGACTATTTCTGCTAATTTTTTCTCGATTAGCATGAAGTAAATAGAAGCATAACATTTTTAACAATAATTTGTTGTAGAGAAAGTCATGTGAACGGAACAAATAAGATTTTTTTTTAGCTAAAACTGCAATAAGTGTGTATTTAAAGTATTCCACACAGATATGTGTGCAAATTTCAATGTGTTTAATTACATTTATTTATGAACTCTCTGTAACTCTTGCTGTTCTCAGCATTCCATTCTATATTGGGGTGAACCACAGGACGGAAATCAAGCGATTTGCTGTGTAGGTTTTGTGTCCAGCCGCCATCTTATGGTACTACACGCTAACATACACCACACATAACATCTGTTAAATTGTGTTTCAATACATATCTTAATGTACTTAAGTGATTTTTCAGTGGTATACTGAGTGAAATACGTTATACATTATCAACGGAACGATTCTGTATTGTTCGTTAGCTTTTTTAGATTTGCAACTTGGAAGGACTTGGGTAAAAGCAATTCGCAGACAAATTTGGCAGGCTACTCGGCTTTATAAGAAACCTCTTGCTAATTCGCCCATTTAGCAGCTCTTGCGAGAAATAATTACTATCAGATTATGTGAGAATAGGAGGCGTGTTGGGAATGCAATACATGCAGTCCACAGTGAAAATCATTAAAATCATTCAGAAAATCTCTGATACTTGTCACCTTTTTTTTTTTTTTTTTTTGCCTATTGACCATTATACTGGTTTAAAACGTACACTAAATTTGCTGCTTAATTGAACATATACAGTGACTGTCCCAGAATTACCCCACCTGGCGTATAGATAGCGGTTTTTGTTTCAAACAACAACAATGGTAAAACGTACCAACCTTAGAAAGCTTAAGTTTGAAGTTTACATTGATTAGCATTTGTTGGCAGCCATCGTTAGCGAATGCTCAGGGAATTTGTAAACAGGGATAAAACTGGTCATCGTTATGTGATACCATACTTTCATTTGAACTAATATTAAAGCCGAGCTAGATTCTACTTTGGGGGTGTCTGCCCCTTCATTTCATCTCAAAAGTGTAGTGTCTAAATATGGCGGCTTGGCAAAAACGTGCTTCACCAACCACAATACTTATGGACATTCCTATCTATTTTCTCTATATCTGCTTGAGGTTCTTTTATGCCCTGTAAATCTACAATTCAAGACTACCGGTTTTTACTTCCCTTTCGAAGAAAGCCGATGGGCATATGTTATTTGCACAAATCCGGAATCTAGTAATGCTCAACATAGATGGAGGCACTGGCACAGAACGTTCAATAACTTCATTCTGATGAATCCAGTACGCGATTACTGACAAATTACATGTTTGACACATCATTTATGGATATATAGTTAAAGTAACGTTTCTAATGACGCCATTTATATTTTTACTTTCTCTACGCGTACTATGTACGTAGTGTATAGGGAAAAGGTAGGTATTGTATTGCACCCAGAAATTCGGTACCGAGATTTCACCGGAAATATATATTTTGAAACCCCCTGAATAAAAAAAATAGTTTTAGAAAAATGTCTGGAGTCCTGTCTGTCTGTCTGCCAGTGTGTGTGTTTGTCTGTGTGAGTGTGTGTGTGTATGTGCAGCACAGCTCAAAAGCGAAAAGTATTTAAGTTCAGTATTTCCAAGTATAACTACAAACATTTTCAAGAAAATTCCCCATTCCCGATTACCTTTACATGGAAGAATTTTCGAAAATTTTGATTTACTCAAAAATAGCCCTAACGATTTTTACTGTAATATCATATATTAAAGATATTTACTTGAAAAATAAAACACATATCTTGAATTTTCTGGGACTAACCTCTGAAGACCTCTTTATTCTGATGAATTCTGCGGAATTTTGCAAACCTGATCAGCTGTAAGAGCTAGGCAAAAACTTATTCACAAGTATGATGTAGATATCATTAAAACACACAATATATGTCAACATTTTTTTGGTGGAGTTGACCATTTTCGAGACATTCTTTGTTATTAGTTTTTAAATACATAAATAGTTTTAAAGTACTTATACTTTTCTCATACGAGAACTTATCAACACGTCTGGTTTGTGCGCCCGGGCCGAGCGGACGCTACCAGGAAGCTCTAGTGTTGTTTACAAGTGGTGGTGCAGTGACAGCGAGTGAGTGCAAGAGGGACTTACCGCGCTTTGTCTACAACCCTTTGTCAATACTTTTGTGTTATATTTGTGTGTTACAGAGTACTTTCTCTGTGAAAAATGGAAATGTACGCCAGGAAGAATACAATTAGAGTTAAATTTGCGTTAAATGCAACGAGACCGACAGCTTATGAGGTACATGACTTTATTGCCGATACCTTACGGTTAAATGCGGAACAAGTGGACACCATTCAGTTAATCGCCAGTGAACGGGCAATTTACGTAAAACTGATATCAGCACTCCTGTTAGAGAAGACTTTAAATACCTTCTCGGACGAAACGAATTTCACCTACATGAATGGAGAAATAACTAAAATAATACTTGACTAGGCGACCGGTAATGCGCTATCTGTGCGTGTTTTTGACGTTCCACCTGAACTTCCGAATGAGGTGTTAAAGCAAACACTGCAACGTTATGGGACAGTGTATGATGTCCGAAAAGAACAATGGGGCCGTCATTATCGTGTTCCAGTGTTTAACGGTATACGTACGGTTAAAATGCAACTGAAGACGACTATTCCTAGCTTTCTTGTCATTGGCAGCTATAGATTATCCGTGTCTTATGCTGGACAGCCACGCTCATGTTATGTCTGTAATAGTGTGGAACATCTGAAGGAAGTCTGCCCTCACCGCTCCACTAATGTGCGCCCGGTGACTGTTGGACACCGGAACGACTTGGCACCCGTTTCTCCGGTAACTGACCAGCAGAATGACAGTTTCCCACCTTTGAATGTCCGTGTACAGCCTTCCGTGTCAATTGAACCTCAGCAGCATGGTGCGACCCAGGATGAGTCCATGCATGAGCAGCATAGGGAGTATACAACTGTGCTCCGCGAAGTCGCGGGTAAACGCGGTTTTCCGCCCACCTCCGAGGGGAGAGAGCAGGTCGGTTCTGATCCACTAGTTGTTGATGTAGCTGCAGGGGTAGAGAAACGGCCGACTGGACAACAGAGTGGTAAGCGCGCAAAGCTCCGCAAAACGAGTGGTGCAAAATTGCCCAGGAGCAGCCAGCTGGAAACTGAGCAAGACATGGAGGCAGAACAGCAGTACACTATTCCGGCAGAACAGCCTAAACCACAGCTAATGACGCCAGTGGCATCGACTTTTTTGAGCGAGCCGCAGACAGCAGTGTCGTCTGCGTCGCTTAGCATGGAGGAAACAGCAAGCAGGTCGTCATGCGACTCCCGGGATGCTGGAAGGGACGCTGGGAGTTCTAACTGTGGTGATGGTGGAGGGCTGGCACCAGGGCAGAAAGCTGCGCAATTCCCAGAGGAGGTTACTGTTGAGGCCCGCTCTGGGGCCAGTTGTCCCAACGTACCTCCTGATATCCGAGTCACAGTTTCACCTGTGGGACGGGGGTCTTGTTCTGCACGAGACCCTAGGCTAAAAGTACGCGAACTGCAACACAGCCACTCCGGGGATAGCCAGTCTAATCCCGCGGAGTACGCAGTTCTCCATCCAGCAGTGGCGACCGGTGGGACCCAACCTTCTCGTTCCGCCCCGGTAAAGATAGATACGGACCCGTTACTTCTTCCTCCGCTTGGAGGGGAAGGAAGGAGTTCTTCGGATGAACCGAGGATTCGCGGACATATTGCAACACAGATCTCTTCAGATGGAGAAAGTGACACCAGCCAGTAATGTTCGTAGTATTGATAGCAGGTATTTGATGGTGCTGTCCTTGCTGGTACTGCCCTTGTGCTCGTGCCATCTTAGCATGATTTATCTGCAATCAATAGCGACTTTAAATGTGAACGGTTGTCGCAATCTTGTGACACAGAAACTGCTCAACACCTTCCTCGGAGTGAATAACGTTGATATCTGTTTTCTGCAAGAAGTAAACACTTATAATTTGGATACTCTTTATGGTTATAACTATAAAGTCAATCTGGGATCAGACGGAAGGGGCACGGCCATTGTCTATCGGGAAGGTCTTCAACTACAGAACTTTCAAATGGACCCCTCGGGTAGGATCATCTCTGCGACCTTAGATAATATTGCGTTAGTGAATATATACGCTCCTGCAGGTACCCAACATCGACAGGAACGAGAGCGGTTGTTTCAGAATGATTTAATTCCACATTTACAGCATGCTAAGGAATGCTTCCTCGCAGGTGATTTTAATTGTACGCTGCATGCTAAGGACCAAAAAGGTGCGCCCAACTTCAGCACGATGTTTCATCAACTAGTGACGCAGCTCCAGCTTCAGGATGCCTGGGAAATAAAGTATGGCGCTGCTGTAACATTTACCTTTCTTCGTCACAACTCTGCATCTCGATTAGATCATATATACGTTTCTCCAGGGATATCTACTGCTGTACACCGCATTTGCGTTATTCCGTTGGCATTTAGCGACCATCATGCCGTCATCTGTCAACTCCAGGTTCAGCAACTCAGCATTCGGAAGGCCGGCCGAGGTTACTGGAAGATTAATAACGCCATCTTAAAGGATACCGAAGTCCTGGAGCACTTTAAAGTTAAATGGAACCAGCTACAAACCTCCTTCAGAACCGCACCCCGGAAGAGTGTTTGGTGGACTGAAATTGCAAAACCGGCGATCCGCTCGTTTTTTAAATACTGGAGTATTTTGCGGGCACGGGCGAAAAAGGAATTGCTGCTTTTTTATAACGAGGCCCTGGGGGACCTGTGTGCGAAGCAACGAGAGGGCTGTGATGTGACGGCAGCGATCAAACGACTGAAAGAGATTATTAAGATGAAACAATTACAGCACCTAGATGGCCATAAAGTCCGAGCTAAGGCCCGGCACATACACGATGAGGAACGGCATTCATTTTATTATTTTGCTAAAGAAAGGAAGGAGGGGCGTGCAAAATATCCAGAAGTCCTTCAGAATGTTGTCACTGGAGCCCCATGCTCTGGGACCAGAGCCATTCTTCAACTTATCGCGGATCATTTCCAAGCTTTGTTTCACGAGGAACCAGCACAAGGCACATCGCATATGTATGCTGATCGTCAGCTATTTAAAACTGACGTCTCGCAAGACACCTCAGAGATGCTAACCAGCCCTATCACCGAACGTGAAGTGTTAGATGCCCTTCTCCAGGCGAGTCAACACACGTCTCCGGGTCCTGATGGACTGTCCTATGAATTTTATAGGACGTGTTGGCCAATCATAAAGCACGCAATCATGCCAATCTTTGTGGAATTGTGGGATACAGCTTCTTTTCCCGACACATTTGCGGATGGAATTATAGTATTACACCCAAAGGCAGCTCGGGCAACCACAATGAATGATTACCGTCCAATAACATTGCTCAATGCGGACTATAAATTATTCGCTAAAGTATTGGCTAACAGACTGAAAGGTGCTTATGCTGAAATATTAAATTACAATCAGGCGGCAATGTCACAGAAAAATATCATTGCAACGTTAGTGGAACTTCGGGATGTACTAATGCAGCTCCGAAAGGAACATCAAGTAGCAGCTTTGATCAGTCTCGATTTCCAAAAAGCTTTCGATAGAGTGCTCCATCAATATTTATGGAAATGCTTGGAAGCAGCACATTTTCCTGTGCCGACGGTTCAACTGATTCAAGGTCTCTACAGAACAGCGAAGTCTCGGGTGTTGTGGAACGGATGGCTCTCCATCCCGATTCAAATCAGCCGGTCAGTGCGTCAGGGGTGCCCTTTATCTATGGGACTGTTTTGCCTGTCATTAAATCCTTTACTCCAGATTCTTCAAGACACCCTCCGAGGAGTTACTGTGTATAATGAGCGCTTCACTGTCACCGCCTATGCTGACGATGTGACAATTGCGGCTGTTGATAACCTAGATATGGCAGCATTACAGCATGGCCTGGAGGTGTATAAGGGATTGTCAGGTGCAGCGTTAAATGTGGCCAAATCGGAGATATTGGTAGTCGGAAACTGGCCGGAGCCGCTTAATCCGTTGGGCATGAAACTTGTTTCCACTACACGAATCCTGGGTGTCTCCTTCATGGAAAATGTGAACGACACCATTACTCTTAACTGGAGGGATAAAATCAACCACCTACGATATTCCTTATCCGTTGAGCGGACTCGAAATTTGAATTTGCTGCAGCGCATCTGGTATATTCATACCTATGGTCTCAGTCAAATTTGGTATTTAGCACAGCTTCTGCCGATTACAAAATATGACGCACAGAGAATTGAACAACTTATCGGTTATTTCTTATGGACTGGTAAAGCATACAGGGTGAACAGACCTCAACTACGCTTGCCACGTTCCCATGGTGGATGTGGATTAGTGGACGTCACAAAGAAATGTTTGGCATTATTGGGGAAAACTGCCATCCGATCACTCAGTGGTAATGGTTCAGCAATCGATAGAGCGTTCTGGGCGAGCAATTGCAAGATCCTTATACGGTAAGTTCCGGCTTTAAACCGATCGTCACACATTTGAAGCGCCTTCTGGACACATGCACGGAGATCACAGCATTTGAGCAAACCCGGAACCACTACCGTCTATTGACTGCCGCTCCGCTTGCTCCTAGGATTGAAGAGAAACATGCTCGGAGATGGAACATTATTTGACAGAATGTCTACTGTAAACATATTTCAACTGATTGGCAAGAGACGGCTTATGAAGTGTTAAATGAGACCATACCTACAGCAGAAAAACTCTGCCGACATGGGCGAGTACAATCTAACCTCTGTGCACTCTGCTCCAACGTTGATACTTTGGAGCATCGCCTTATATCGTGTCGGCAGGTTGCTGGCATTTGGTTGGTGCTTAATAGTTATCTAACCAAATGGTGCCAGCCAGAGACCCCGCCGTGCCTGGAGAAACTCTGGCGCCTGGAATTTCATTTCTCGAATATCTACCTTCAACGTAGTGTGATTTGGTTGGTAGCGGGAACACTCCATTGGATTTTGAAACAGAATATCGACACTGTGGCAAAGAGGGAAGACTGGTTTGGGTTCCTGAGACAAGAACGATGGAAAGTGATGAAGTCCGGATTTATCGGCGATATGCAGCCATTTATCACCATGTTTGAGGTTACCACCTAACATTGTTAGTCTCTCGGTGGACTATCACCTCCACACTAAGAAGCACTGACAATGTTGTTAGGTTCAGCTTCCCGCTTCTGTGATTAAAAAAGAAACTATTATGGTCAACTAGCATTAAAAAAAAAAAAAAAAAAAAAAAAAAAAACTTTGCCAGAATTGAAAAAAAAAAAATGTAACTATTCGGGCTAAGGATTCATTAACCCGATATTAATTATGTTTATTTTTTGTGGTTTAGTTTTAGAAGATGATGGTTTACTTGCACTGATTTGTAGTTATTTAAAACGAGTGTTAGTAGAATTATGTTTTTGTGGGCATAGATTGCCCCATAATTTAAAAAAAAAAAAAAAAAAAAATACTAAATCTGATCTTTAAGTTTAGTCTGTGTCAAGATTACGACTCGAAGATTTTCAAGAAAATTCCCCACCTGCAACTACTCTTTCAGGGGAAAGTTTTAATAAAAAAAATTTTAAAAAAAATTAAAAAAAAAAAAAAAAAAAAAAAAAAGTAAAACTAATATTGTTGTCCACTTGGGAGCGTTTAGGAGCAAAGATACTGTCTTCTGAACTTGGTCTAATCCACCACGCCCGCTCTGTAAAGAGACATGCTTGACTAGCAAAATTTAAGAAAATATGTATAGTGGGGGGAAATATAGTAGCGATTGCTAGGCGGGAGGCAATTGTTTCCGGACCAGAAGCACCGATATGCGGATGCTACCAACGTAGAAAAAGTCATCAGAGAAGAGACCAGTACACACAACCACACACACACACACACACACACACACAAACACACACTAACCTAGAGCTAATATAGTTCATGATCGCTTCGCTCGCATACTTTGTTAAAAACCAGCCAACATTATTAAAATCAAAGTACAGGAAAATCAGTTTATTTACACACATACCAACATAGACCTAACATAGCGCATGCTCGCTTAGCTCGCATGCTTTAAAAATATAAATGGAGTTTTAGTTATAAAAAAAAAAAAAAAAAAAAAAACACTTGGCCACGCAAAGAAGTGGATTTCAATCCCATAGCAACCCCATTTTAAAACATTTGACTGTCGGTTTAGCCTAGTGTATCCCCTTATTTCTCTTCTACTTGATAACGAACTAAGTAATAGAACCGTTTCTGCCAATGTTTATCTCAATTAACATAAAGTAGATAGAAGAATAAGCTTATTAACAATATTTTTTTACAGAGATATAGAGAAAGTCATGTGAGTAGAGCAAATTAGATTGTTGTTACTAATTTCAGCAAGCCTTTTAGCGAGGCCTTCTCATGGTACAAATTGGCGACTGGGAAAAAACAGCTGCAAAACTGTGTCCGTAACTCAAAGTTACTGTGTAAACAATACATCTGTAAAGTATTTAAGGCAGAAGTAAAGATATAGACTGAATTCGTGATGCATTTTAAGATACGCATTGTCCCTAATCATTCTTCAGATATTATTGGAAAGTCCCCAGTCTGTCTCTAGAGGAGGCAACGATTAAAACAAATGTGATGTCTACCATTCACATGACTTTCCCTACATCTCTGCAACAAATTATTGTTAAAAAGCTTATGCTTCTATTTACTTCATATTAATCAAGGAAAAAATTAGCAGAAATAATCTTATTACTTGCTTCCTTGTAAGTAGAAATAAAATAAGGGAGTGCCATAGGTTAAAGTGATAGTCAAAAGCTGGTTGCTGTGACTGGCCTTCCTTTGTTTGTTTGGACAAGAGTTGGATTTCCTGCTTGAGAAAAGTTTGTTTTTTAAAACTGAAGCCAATAACAAGGAATATTTAAACGCGATCAACTCCACAAAAATAGGTATATAACATAAATTGTGTGGTTTATCCTGATCTACATGTTTTGTGTGGTAAGTTTTTGTTTGTCTCTTACTGTTAATCAGTTATGCAAAATTCAATAAAAATCGTTCAGAATAAAGAGGTTTTCAGAGGCTATTCCCAGAAAATTCAAAATATACATTTTATTTGGCATGTAAATATCTTAAATATAAGACATTTTACTCAAAATCGTAACAGCCATTTTTGAGAAAAAATGTTTTCCTTGTAAAGGGTAGTTTGGGGTGGAGGATTTACTTGAAAATCTTCGTACGCATTCTTGGAAGATTGCAAACTTGAATACCAAGTTTGGTATTTAATGGTCTTTCCGTTTTTGAGCTAAGCTGTCCACAGTCACTCACACACACACACACACACTCATAGACGGAGCTTTTTCCAAAAATGCCTTTTTTGGTATCAGCGGGACCGAAAAAATGTATTTCCGGTGAAATGTCGGTATCGCATTTTTGGGTGGAATACAATAACTTGTCTATACACTATATGCATAGTATATGTAGAGAAAGTAAAAATATCCGTGTGTGTCTGTGGACAGCATGACTAAAAAACCAAACTACCGTTAAAAACCAAACTTGGTATTTAGGTTTGGTATCTTCCAAGGATGCGATACGAAGATTTTCAAGAAAATCCCCCACACCAGACTACCCTCTACATGGAAAAAATTTCGAAAATTTTGGTTTTCTTAAAAATGGCTTTTACGATTTTGAATAAAATATCTTGTATTTAAGATATTTACATGCCAAATAAAATGTATATCTTGAATTTTCTGAGAATAGCCTCTGAATACCTCTTTATTCTGGATGAATTTTGCAGAATTATGCTTGCTTATGCTTAAGAGTTAGACCAAGACTTGCTGCATAAAAAGTTTTAACTCGTCCAATCCCACAATTTACATCCTTTACGCTTTTGTTGTGGAGTTAACCGTTTCCGAGATATTCGTTGTTATTGGTTTCATTTGTAAAATATTTATACTTTTCTCAGACAGAAAGTGTCTGTTTTTCTTTTGTTCTACACCTGGCCAAACAAAGAAGCGATCGCCTAACGACAGCTTTTAAAACATTTGACTATCACTTTAGCCTAGTACATTTCCTTACTTCGTTTCTACTTATAAGCAAGTTAGTAATAAGATCGTTGTGTTAATGTTTTTCTCGATTAGCATCGAGAAGAAGGAAGAATAAGCTTTTGTAAGAAGCTTGTTTGTAGAGCAGCTAGAGAAAGTCATGTGAGTGTGACACATCAGATTTTTCACTACTCAAAAAAATTAGAGGAACTTATGTTTAAACAAGAGCGAAAATAAAATAGTGAGGCAATGTATATTTTGACAGTCAGATTATATGTTTTGGAGTATTGTTTAAAACTACAATAAGTTCTTACAAAATGTGTTAGTTTTTCTTTGAATAAATTAGTGAAGTTGAAAAATCTATGGAAATCAAAGTGGGTGCCCTTTGATTTATTGATTTATTGTGTTTCAAAAACAGGTTTTAACAGAAAATGTGTAGTAGAAGGTTGTTATTTTGTGTTCTGTGAGGCTAAGGCAAAGGAATTAGACATCCAAGTGAGACGTCTGTCGCACAAGCAGTTGCGTGGATTGAAGACAGCCATTCTATTCGCTTTGTTTTCAGTATTCCTTCTGTCATCCATAAGGCTTGGAGACGATATATACAGGGTTCAAGAGGCGGCCCGGACAAGGGCGTAAGAAGAAGAAAACAGCGGTACAGGACAAATGCCCTGTCTTATCAGCTTTGCTCAGACACAAATCTAAGCCAGAGATCTGCAGGATGACTTACGAAGAACAACTGGAATGATGATTTCTGATCAGACAATAGGAAAAAGGCTGAGAAATTCAGGATTATGATCTAGAATTCGAGTTAAAGCCCTTCGTTTGACTCTTCAGCATACGGAACCGCGGGTGAGATTTGCTCAGAATCATGTCAACTAGCAGCTCCGCCAATGGAAGACCAATTGACGGGTTGTGATGATCGTACATATGCATGGAGACGTCGTGGTAAGTGTCTTGCTCCAGCCAGTATTGTTGAACAAGGCAGGTTTGGAGGCGGCTCGGTTATGGTTTGGGCTTGCATTATTGTTGAGTCTTGGGCAGAGAGCATGTTGTCCCACAGCGCATGAATGTCGTCCTCCGTGGTGTAATGGTTATCATGCTAACTTCATATACCCAAGGTTGCGGGTTCAAACCCGGACGATGGATTTTTTCGGGTGTAAAAGTCCTTAGAATGGCTTCCTTCGGAAGGGAAATAAAGCCGTTGGTTCCATGTCGTAGATTTACGGCACGTAAAGGATCTCAAGCCTGATAGAGAGGCCTCTGAGGATAATTAAGCGGTCTTCAACGTCCAGAATAGAATGGGACGCTGAGAACCACAGCAGATAAAGAGCGGTCATACATAAAACACAATTTCCATTTACAGCGCATGAATGCTGATGTTTACATAAAAACATTATCCTTCGACATGTAGTACACTCTGCTTATGGAATGGACCCTAGTTTTCCTCTAGAGCACGGAGTACCAAGGATGTTTTACAAGAATGCCAAATTTGAGCAATGGATTGTTCAGCACACAGTCTTGACCTCAATCCGTTTGAACATGTGAGGGATAAGTTGGCTGTGCCACACAACCTGAGGGAACTTGCAAATGATCTCACTAAAGAATGGGCGAAAATCCCACAAATTTCTATTAGGAGGCTTGTGCGATGCATACGATGTAGGTGTTATGTAGTTATTGCAGCTCATGGGGGACACACTATGAAGGGAGTGTTGAAATAACCATGGAAACATTGATTGGTAAGGATTGCAATCTTATATTAGGTTGCTTCATAAGTAATGTCGGTTTCTTGATTTTGGTGTTCTGAAAATGTATTGGGTTTCTTTGGTTTGGCAATGCTATTTATAGGATGCCATGGCTAGTGTTGCATACATTGCGAACATGTATCAGTCTTCAGCTATTAATAAACAATCACAAAATGGAGACAACAAAGTTTGAACTTAGAGTCCTTCTAAAGCACTACTGGAAACAAGATTATAAAGCCGCTGCCGCAGCTCGATGAATATGTGAAGTGGAAGAGAAGGTGTCGACAGTGAGCGTGTGGCACAGCGGTGGTTCCAACGTTTCAACAATGGAGACGAAAACACTAAAGCTTTACCACATTCTGGAAGACCTAAAGTATAGAATATTTAGGACACACGCCAAGTTTTGCGAGAGAATCCGCAATAAAGTATTCGTAGGCTTTCAGAAGAACTTGGTGCATCAAAAGATACCATACATCGCCACATTAAGACACTTGGAAAAACATACAGAAGCAGCAGATCTGTGCTTCGTGAACTGATACCTCAACAGGCTCAACGTAGAGTGGATATCTGTCGTCAGATTAGTCGTAGTCCCTTAGATGTTAGATTTGTCAGGAGAATCGTCACTTGTGATGATCTGGTGGAATTTTGAAGGTGTGATTCACAGGGAGTTTGTTCCAAACGGGCGGGCGATTGATGCGGATCTTTATTCTCAACAACTGGAACGAATTCATGAAATTTTGAGACGGAGATACACAGCATTAGTTAACCGAAATACAGTTCTATTGCAACAGGACAATGCAAGACCCCATACTGCACGGACAACTATGGGAAACATTCAGGAATTGAGAGAAATCGAACTGCTACCACACCCAGCATACAGCCCTGATCTCGCACCATCAGATTATCATCCTTTGTTATCCATGGCCCCACTTCCTACGAGGAAGGTATTTTGACACAATTGAAGCAATGCAAGTGGGTCTCACCAAATTCTTCGCATCAAAAACCACAGACTGGTACCATCGAGGGATAATAAACCTCGCTGAAAGATAGATCAAGACTATAGAATCTAATGGTCAGTACTTTGATGATTAGTTAATTGCTTGTTAGAACACATTTCAAATAATTATTTCTGTTAAAAAACAACATTACTTATGAGACAGTCTCTATATTTTCATTTTGTTTAGTGCATCAGTCATTAATTTGATCGTATTTCCAACTCTGAAAAATAAAAATGTATTATAATGCATATAATAACAAATATATATAATTACAAAGTACCAAAATTAGATTTTATCAACATTTGTGTAGGACATTAATTTAAACATGTGTTCCTCTAATTTTTTTGAGGAACATATCAATGTCATGAAAGGCTGTTGCAAATACAAGAAAGGTTGCGTTCATTGAAAACTTTTCTATAGTTTTACCAAGTAACAAAATTCTTGGATTTAAAAATAATATGGCTGTCAAGTCATTGTTATCAATTTCATGGCTTGCACAACTGTTAACCCGTTTGTTCCCCAGTAGAAATTATGACAGATAATCTTTCTTGCGTTTTTTTTTTCTTTGTCTTCCAATATTTCTATGACCTAAAGGTGTAAAATTTAACATATCTTTATTTTTTTAAATTGTCTTCATTCATTCCTGTTACATGTTAAAACCAATTATATTTAAATATTTTTATCTTATTATTTAATCTAAAATTACTTAATTCATTCCTGACATCTTCGCTCCTCTTTTGGTCTCTTAACGATATTCCTGCAACTCTTCTAAGAATCCACATTTCGGCCGTTTCTATTTTTCTTTCCTCCAATTTTATTAAATGCCATGTTTCTGATCCAAAAATCAGCATTGTTACTGCCATTGTTTGATAAAATTTGATTTTCCTTTGTTGTTTTATTTCTTAAATACCTGTTTATTGTACCACAAATATGTTAAAATATTTCTAAACTCTTTATTTCTATATTATGTCTGTAGGTGATCATATTTAAATATTTAAAGCACTCACTTGCTCATTTATTGACTGTAAAGTGTAACTGCAAAATAACGGAACAAGATTTAAGTAGGTGGGCCGCCGCAAACAAAATGACAATTAATGCTAGGAAAAGTAAGTCAATTGTTTTAGTCGTACTAAGGGGAAAGTTCTTCATAGCTATCATATGGGCAAGGAACAAATTCCACAGGTGGCGAGCTGCAACTATTTGGGAGTGTGCTTTCCAAGTAATGCCGGATGGGAGGATCAGATAAACTCTACATCTAGGAAAGTGTGGAAGACATTGCACTTCGTAATGAGAATACTGAAGAAGGGGAGCGCAAAGTCCAAGGAAATTGTCTACAAGTCCTTAGTGCGGCCAGCTATGGAATATGGAGTAGCGTGCTGGACCTATACAGGGTTAATCAACCTGATTCGCTGGAAAATATACAAAGACGGGCTGTAAAATTCATAAAGAGAGGTAAAGATTTTGGACTTACGAAAGGCGAAGAGAATAAATGGGAGCCACTAAAAGTTAGGTGTAAAACACTTAGGTTAGTCTCACTATTTAAAGCTTATACTGGTTTAAATGCTTGGGTGGACGTTAGAAAGAGGTTAGAAAACCCAACATACTACGGACAAAACGATCATTTATATAAAATTAAGGGTAGAAGGTACAGAACCGACGTAGGAAAATTTTGTTTCTTTCTTTTGTTAATAGGACCATTGAAGAAAGGAATGAATTGGCTGTAACAGCCTTTCAGAGCTGCCCTCTGACCTTAAAGAAGTTTAGGGCTAATTTAAAGAGAATAAATGTTAGTTAATTTGAGTAAATATTGTGAAGTAATTAGGAATTCAAAAACTGTATTAGTGTATATTATTATTAATGTATATAATATTAGTAATGTATAGTATTAATGTTGAGGCTTCATAATAACTGTTTATAAACTAGCTCATAATTGACATAAGTATTGTTATACTGAATAGTAATAAGTAGTTAGGTATTAAAAAACATGTATATGTAATATGTTAGTTTATTACTATTCTTAATTTAACTTAAGATTATTATTGTAAGTGAATTTTGTAGTACTCAATTGCAGAGAATATGCATCCATCCATCCGTCCGTTCGTCCGTCCATCCATCCATCATGGTACCTAACCCGCATTTCGGATGTTGTGTGGGTTTATTACGCTTGGGCGGTCTTCTGAACCATGGGTTTTCTTAGGGATTTTAGGCGAATGTTGTGAAGATTCATTATATCCCCTGAATTTCCTATCCATCACTTCCGGTTAACATTATTCCTTTGTCAACTGTTTCAGAGTTTAGGGGAGCTGAAATGCTCTATCTATCTATCTAGCTAATAAGTTTGACCCATTTTCCAGATATACATTTTATTTGCCAAGTAAATATTTTTCATATACGAAATTTTAATCAAAATCGTTAGAGTCATTTTTGAGAAAATAAAAATTTTCGAAAAAACTTCCATGTAAAGGGTAATTTGGGGTGGGGGGACTTTTTTCAAAATCTTCGTGTCACATCCCTGGAACATACTAAACTTAAATACCAAGTTTGGTATTTTACCGACTTTTCGTTTTTGAGTTATGGTGTTCACAGACACACACACACACACACACACACACATGGACCTTTTTGTGAAAATGCTTTTTTTGGGTATTGGGGAACCTAAAGCATATATTTCCGGTGAAATCTCGGTATCGAATTTTTGGGTGGAGTGCAATACCTTCTCTATACACTATGTATATAGTGCGTATAGAGAAAGTAAAAATCTGATGTGTTCCATTCACATGACTTTCTCTATCTCTCTGTAACAAATTATTGTTAATAAGCTTATCTTTTAATGCGGTCCTCACGACCTGGAGCCGCTACTTCTCCATCAAGTAGCTTCTAAATTGGCCCCCCAGGGACCTCACGAGGCTGAGTGCACCCCGGTCCAGGTCTCCCAGCGGGGGAAAAATCCCCACGCCGGTACTGGGGATCGAACCCAGGTCTCCCGCTTGGTAGGCAGCTGCGCTACCACCGCGCTAAGGAGACGACCAAATAGTCTTATTCCTTGCTTTATTGTAAATACACGCGAAATAAGGGAGTACCGTAGGTTAAAGTGAAAGCCAAAAGCTGGTTGCTATGTGACTGATGTTCCTTTGTTTGTGTGGACAGGAGTTGACAAATTCCTGTATGAGAAAAGTATAAGTTTTTCAAAGCTGAAACCAAGAAAAAGGAATATCTCAAAAACGATCAACTCCACGAAAAAAAAAAAATGTATATAACATAAATTGTATGTTTTAACCTGCTCTACATTTTTTGTGTGCTAAGTTTTGTCCATCTCTTACGGTTTAGTAGTTATGCAAAATTCATCCAGAATAAAGTAGTCTTCAGAGGCTATTCCCAGAAAATTCAAAATATACATTTTATTTGTCAGGTATCTTTAATGTATGATATTTTAATCAAAATCGTTAGAGCCATTTTTTAGAAAATCAAAATTTTCGAAAAAAGTTCCATGTAAAGGGTAGTTTGGGGTGGGGGGATTTTTCTCAAAATCTTCGTGTCGCATCCCTGGAAGATACTAAACTTAAATACCAAGTTTGGTATTTTACCGACTTTTCGTTTTTGAGTTATCGTGTACACAGACACACGGACACACGGACACACACGGACCTTTTTGTGAAAATGCTTTTTTTAGATAAAGGGGACCCTAAAACATATTTCCGGTGAAATCTCGGTATCGAATTGTTTGGTGGAGTGCAATACTTTCTCTATTCACTATGTACATAGTGCGTATAGAGAAAGTAAAAATGCAATGCCTTTGCTGGGATTTGAACCACGGGTCTGCCAGTCTCTAGCCGATTGCTCTACCACTGAGCTGTCATGGCAGTTATCTATGTGCAAAAATATATCTGGAAATATTACAGAAAAGAAGTTGCAGCTCTTTCCTGGGGCATGTTTTGTTTCAAGCCCACATACCTGAATGTTGCATAGATGTGAGAAGACAAAATGAAATAATGAAAAATATTGTTGCTCCCGAAACCAAATGTGTTCGTCGCCTTAACGCGTGTTCATTTCAATTACGACCAAGAGAGGAAATATGGGCACAAATATGTGCTGATTAAAGTTAGTTAAAATGTCAATCGATTCGCTAATTTTCCGGAATCCCTGTGAATTACTACACATCTGTGTATAACCTCTCTGACACATGATTTATAAATGCAATGGTTAGAACTTCAAGTTTCAGAATCATCATGGTAATATACCCTCCATTAATTTAATTGGAAATATCTGGAAATTGCGGCATTAATAAACTAATACGTGCATTACCCAACTATGGCTTCTGTTATTATAATCTGTGATAACCCTCAAAATCTGTTGCATTATATACAACAATGAATAGCTTGAATTTCTGGGAAAGTGCATGTATTATCAGCAAATGCCAAAATTTGTGCCCATCAAGTGCAGAATCTGAGCAAGAGATAATAAGCAAACTGCTAATTTAGATGCGAAGAATTAATTCTCCGATTCTGTGTAGCTATTTTAACTAATTCCTGCTTTTGAGAAGTTAATTACAGAATGTATGTGCATAAAACACAGAAAAAAAAGCTGATGTGTTCCATTCTCATGACTTTCTCTACATCTCTGCAACAATTCATTGTTAAAAATCTTATGCTTCTATTTACTTCACGCTAATCGAGAAAAAAAAGCAGAAATAGTCTTATTACTTGCTTCCTTGTAAGCAAAAGGGAAATAAGGGAGTACAATAAATTAAAGTGATAGTTAAAAGCTGGTTGCTATTTGACTGAAGCTCCTTTGTTTGTGTGGACAGGAGTTCACAAACTCCTGTATGAGAAAAGTATAAGGTTTTCAAAGCTGAAACGAAGAGCCAGGAATATTTTATAAACGACCAACTCCACGAATAAAATGTTTATGACATAAATTGTGTGTTTTAACGTGCTCTACATTTTCTGTGTAGTATGTTTTTGTCCATCTCTTACGGTTTAGCAGTTATGCACAATTCCGTAAAATTCATCCAGAATAAAGTAGTCTTCAGAGACTATTCCCAGAAAATTCAAGATATACATTTTATTTGTGAGGTAAATATCTTTAATATACGATATTTTGAATCAAAATCATTAGAGCCATTTTTAAGAAAATCAAAATTTTCGAATTTGTTTCCATGTAAAGGGTAGTTTGGTTTGGGGGGATTTTCTTAAAAATCTTCGAATCGCATCCTTGGAAGATACCAAACTTAAATACCAAGTTTGGGCTTTAACGATCTTTTCGTTTTTGAGCTATGCTGCCCAAAGACACACACAAGGACATTTTTCCATTCATGCTTTTTTTGGATTCAGGGAGTCTCAAAACATGTATTTCCGTTGAAATCTCGGTATCGAATTTTGGGTGCAATACAATACCTTCTCTATAAACTATGTGCATAGTTTGTATAGAGAAAATAATATATATAGCATTCCACCGGTACTCCATCATGATTCATGTATCATCAGTGTCACCGCCTGCGGTGCCATAAGTGTGTATTAAATACTGTAATGATTTATATAATGACAGTGCATTACTCTACCTTATAAGCAGCACATAAGTAGAGGAGGTATTGCATTCCACACAAAAATTCGATTACGTGTAATAGCCTCCCCCATATAAAACATTTTTATTATCTGATTTCGCTTATTTCCCTTATAATTATAAAGAACTAAGTATAAAACCGATAATGTATATCTTGATTAGCATTATGTAGAAAAAGTAATAATCCTTTGCAACTACAATTATTTTGAAGAACAGATAGTTTTAATGTGCCGATTCAGTTATATCCCGCGTAATACGAGGATTCTTTTTTTTTAACTTCCGATTGGCTCTAAATAAAAGATAAGTTCATAGAAAACAATTATTTTATTAGTAAAAGTTTTGCACACTTTGGTTACTTTTCAACATAGTCACCGAAAAGATTGAGACATTTATCGTACCTGTGCACAAACATTGCTTCAAAAAAATTGCGCCAATGATTTAAAATAAGCTATTTACCTGACAAATAAAATGTATATCTTTAATTTTCTGGGAATAGCCCCTGAAGACTATTTTACTCTGGATGAATTTTACGGAATTTTGCACAACTGGGAAACCGTAAGACATAGACAAAAACTTACTGAACAGAAAATGTAGAGCTGGTTAAAACACACAATTTATGTCATATGCATTATGACATTATCGTTTTTGAGATATTCCTTGTTATTAGTTTCTGCTTTAAAAACTTATACTTTTCTCGTACGGGAATTTGTCAACTACTGTCGATACAAACAAAGGAACTTCAGTCACATAGCAACCAGCTATTGACTGTCACCTTAACCTATGGTACTACCTTATTTCGCTTCTACTTACAAGGAATCAAGTAATAAGACAATTTGTGCTAATTTTTTACTTTCTCTATACGCACTATGTACATAGTGTATAGAGAAGGTATTGCACTCCACCCAGAAATTCGATACCGAGATTTCACCGGAAATATATGTTTTAGGGTCCCCAATGTCTAAAAAAGCATTTTTACAAAAAGGTCCGTGTGTGTGTGACCGCTTGTCCATGTGCTTATGAACACGATAATTCAAAAACGAAAAGTCGGTAAAATACCAAACTTGGTATTTAAGTTTAATATCTTCCAGGGATGCGATACGAAGATTTTAGGAAAAATCCCCCCACCCCCAACTACCCATTACATGTAACTTTTTTCGAAACTTTTTATTTTTTCAAAGATGGCTCTAACGATTTTGATTAAAATTTCGTATATTAAACATACTTACCTGACAAATAAAATGCATATCTTGAATTTTCTATGAATAGCCTCTGAAGAGGAGTTTATTCTGGATGAATTTTACGGAATTTTGAATAACTACTGAACCGTAAGAGATGGAAAAAAACTTACTGCACAAGCAATGTAGAGCACGTTAAAACACACAATCTATGTTATATAAATTTTTTTCGTGGAGTTCGTCGTTTTTTAGACATTCCTTATTTTTGGTTTCTGCTATGAAAAACATATTTTTCTCATACAGGAACTTGTCAACTCCGATCCATATAAACAAAGGAACTTCATTGACATAGCAACCAGCTTTTGAATATCACTTTAACCTATGGTAGTCCCTTATTTCGGTTCTACTTACAAGGAAGCAAGTAATGAGACTATTTCTGCTCATTTTGTCTGATTAGCATAAAGTAAATAGAAGTATAACCTTTTTAAGAATAATTTGTTGCAGGGATATAGAGAAAGCCATGTGAATGGTACACATCAGGTTTTTTGCTCTGATTTTGGCCATTTTAAAGCCTATATCCCACTTTGCTTTGTTCAGTAATGCACATTAAGATGTATATAATCTGTTATGTTATTATTTACTACATAGATTCAAGTGAAAAGTAATGTACAAAATATAACCATTTTCTTACCTTATGCTGATTTTGCACAGTATTATTTAGTATTTCCAGTAGTTTTAAACAGTTGATCTAGCATAATGTCTTATCATTTTCTTGAGTGCGCACGCGTGTAGGTTTAGAAAACCTTATTTTATTTATACAATTGAGCATATGGTTCAGAATAAACACATGAAATTATTTAGAGTCTGTGTTCTCGAAATGAGTGCAGGGGACCGTTTCTCTTGGCATAAAGTTTTTAACGAGTTTTTCAGGCATTGAAAAGTTGCGGCAAAGCAAAGCAACATCGCGGGAGACGGAAGAAAAGGGGGAGAAGGAATTGCTTTCCTTCTTTCTTCCTCTTTCTCCACTGTGTATGCAGCAGCAACAAGAAGAATGGTCAACCTCATCAAAACATAACGAGACCCCTTTACTTCCCAAATCACATTATAACTAATTGAAGTGAGGCTACCAAGGAGCTATGGGTGAAAAGAAAGCACGAGCACAGAGAAACGCTTTACTTCATCCCTCTGAAGAAAGGAAGAAGGAAAAACATAACCTTACTTTGCAAGGAAATGGCCTTTTAATACTGCAGAAACTTTGATATGCTTAAAGTTAAAATATGATGTGTTTCATTCACGTGACTTCCTCTACATCTCTGTAACAAATTATTCTTCAATTTTATTTTTCCATCTACTTTATGATAATAGACCTAACCATTATCAGAAATAGTCTTATTACTCGCTTCCTTGTAAGTAGAAGCAAAATAAGGGAATACACTAGATTGAAACGATAAACAATTCCTTTATAAGCTGGTTGCCATGTGGTTGAAATTCGTTTCTATGCAGGGCCAGGAGTTTACAATTTTCCGAGTGAGAGAATTTTAAGCATTTTAAATCTGTAACAAATAACAAGGAAAATCTCAGAAATGGTCAATTCCACGAAAAAAATGTATATAACATAAATTGCGTTTTTTAGCGTGCTCTACATTTTTTGTGTGATAAATTTTAGCCCATCTCTTACGGTTTAGCAGTTAGGCCAAGTACCGTAAAATTCATCAAGATTAAAGTACTCTTCAGAGAATATTCCCAGAAATTTCAAGATATACATTTCATTTGTCAGGTAGGTATCTTTAATATAGGATATTTTAATCAAAATCGTCAGAACTATCGTTGAGAAAATCAAAATTTTCCAAAAAAAATCCATATAAAGGGTAGTTGGGGTGGGGGGATTTTCTTGAAAATATTCATGTCGCATCCGTGGAAGATACCAAACTTCAATACCAAGTTTGGTATTTAACGGAATTTTCGTTTTTGAGGTATGCTATCCACAAACTCACACATAGACACACATATACGGATCTTTTTCCAAACAAGCTTTTTTTGGCTTCAGGGGGATCCAAAGCAGTATTTCCAGTGAAATATGGTATCGAATTTTGGGGTGCATTACACAGTAGGTGTAGAGAAAGTAAAAATGCGTGTACTGTTTAGCATGTAATCATAATATTTATTCCTATATAGGAGGCTTGTTAAAACTTTTTATTCCAAAATTTTGAACCGTATTTGCAACATAATGAAGATAACTTTAATAAGCATATTATTTCGATAATCTCATTTGGAAGTAAATTTTGAAAAACACACTACTTTTTACTTTCTCTATACGTACTATGTACGTAGTGTATAGAGAAGGTTGAACTCCACCCAAAGGTTCTATTTCGGGATTTCACCGGAAGTATATGTTTTACTGTGCCCTGAATTTAAAAAATCAGAAAAAGGTCCGCGCGCGCGTGTGGTGTGTGCGAGTGTGTCTGTATACACGATATCTCAAAAACGAAAAGAAGGTAAAATACTATACTTTGTATTTAAGTTTAGTATCTTCCAGAGATGCGACAGGAAAATTTTGAGAAAAATCGCCCCACTCCAAACTACCCTTTACATGAAAGAAATATCGAAAATGTTTATTTTATTAGTAATGGCTCTAATGATTTTGATTAAAATTCCGTAAATTAAAAATATTTATATGGTATATAAAATGTATATCTCGAATTTTCTGTGAATAACCTCTAAAGACCTCTTTATTCTGAATGAATTTTGCTGAGTTTTGCGTAACTGGTAAACCGTAAGGGGTAGACAAAAACTTACTACACAAAAAATGTAGTTCACGTTAAAACATACAAATTATGTCATATAGGTTTTTTAACTGGAATTGACTATTTCTGAGATATTCCTTATTATTAGTTTTAGGTTTAAAATACTTAACTTTTCACACATGAAAAGCCGAAATTTCCTGGCTCTGCGTAGAAACGTATTTCAACAACATGGCAACCAGCTTTTAAAATATTTTACTGTCGTTTTAGGTTAGTGTATTCACTTATTTTCTATCTACTTACAAGGAAACAAGTAACTAAGACAATTTCTGCTAATGTTTCCCACGATTATCATAAAGTAGGTAAAAGAATATGTTTTTTTAGCAATAATTTGTTATGGTGAGGTGGAGAAAGTCATGTAAATGGATTACATCAGATTTTTTACTTTCTCTACGCGTACTATGTACATAGTGTATAGAGAAAGTATTGCATTCTACTAAAAACTTCGATACAGAGATTTTACAGGAAATAAAAGTTTTAGGGTCCCCTGTAGCCATCAGAAAGAGATTCCTGTGTGTGTATGTGTGTGTGAGTGTGTGTGTGTGAACACGATAACTTAGAAACTAAAAGAAGGTAAAATACCATACTTAGCATTTAAGTTTAGTATCTTCCAGGGATGCGACATGAATATTTTGAGAAAAATCCCTCCACCCCAAACTACCCTTTATATGGAAAACACTTCGAAAATTTTGATTTTCTCAAAAATGGCTCTAACGATTTTTGATTAAAATCTCTTATATTTAAGATATTTATGTGACAAATGAGGAACAACGTTCCTTAGAGCAGCGATATTCTGCCACCGAGACTCCGGAAACCATTAATTCCGCTAGCCTCCATTCCTGCCCAGGAGAAGATGGCCTGACATATTCCTTCTACAAAACCTTTTGGAGTATAATCAAAGCAGAAGTTGTAGAGTTGGTAAATGCGATCCTTATTGGATCGAATTGTTGCCCTGGATTCGCAGATGGCATCGTCATCTTAATCCCAAAGAAACGGTCTCCAATGAGTGTCTGGGACTATAGACCCATAACACTTTTAAACACCGACTACAAAATTGTGATGAAAGTACTTGCATCCAGATTAAGGGTTATTCTACCTACAATTATAACCTCCGGACAAACATGTGGCATCCCGGGCAGGACCATAATTGACAACCTTCTGGTCCTCCGAGATACAATTCTCCATTATGAACGGAATCCGTTGGAGGCTGCTGCGTTGGTCAGTCTGGATTTTGATAAAGCCTTTGATAGAGTTGGCCATGCTTATATGTTTAAAGTGCTTCAGAAATTAAAACTTCCACCGTTGCTAATATTTGCAATCAGAACCGTCTACAGTGGGATGTCTTCGAAGGTGCAATTCAATGGATACTTCAGTAAGCCTATAAAGCTTACTAACTCTGTACGCCAGGGTTGTCCACTATCAATGATTCTCTTCTCCTTTTTTTTAGAACCCTTTCTTCGCTATCTTCAAGCTAAGTTGACTGGGACTGTCACTCCAGCTCGATTATTTTGTGCCAGAGCTTATTGTGATGACGTCACGCTGCTCATCCGTAGGCGTGAGGCCTTACCCTTGGTACATACCGCCATCACACTTTATGAGGAAGCTTCTAATGCCAAAATGAACACCGCGAAGTGGCAACTGCTCCCTCTTGGATCGTGGCCGACTGCTCACACATTGCTCGATATCCCAATACAATATAGTGTCAAGATTCTCGGCATCTTCGTCTCCAAGCCGTTTACATCGATGATTGCTCGCAACTGGGATCATAAAGTAAATTTGATTAGGCTGAATACCACTGCACATCTTGTCCGGAACTTGAATCTTCTACAGAAAGTGTGGCATATCAATCAGTGTGTTTTGGCAAAATTATGGTATATGGCGCAGATACTACCAATGCCTGAAAAACACGTCTCCCGAATTGAGCGACTTATTGGATACTATTTATGGAGAGCACAGCCCTTTCGTATAGCTAAAACCCAATTGTGGCGAAAACATAACGAAGGCGGCTTAGGTTTAATTGCAGTGGGACCTAAGAGTAAAGCGCTTCTTGTTAAATCTATTATACTTGCCACTAGGGGATATGGAGAGGAACAAGAAATAGTATTTTGGGAACCCTTCAAGAATTCTCTTGGAACTCCAGTTCGGGCTGCTCCTGCGGGTTTTAAGAGAGTACTCCATGTTTTGGATGGCATTGATGTCGATGTCCTACCTCAGCAACCTAGAGGACTATCAACTGAGCTATACAAGCTTTTCCTACAGCGGCTGCTTGCACCAATTCATGTGGAGGATAGGATGCCCAACAGACCCTGGTGTCAGGTATGGCGGAACATCCATTTGCGCAACATATTTACGGAGTGGACTATGTGCGCATATTTGGTCATCAATGATGTTGTGGCTACAGAAGATAAAAAATTCCGATACAATATGGTGAGGACCCCCACATGCAACATTTGCGGTGTGCGGGATACTCTACGCCATCGTTTTGTTACCTGCACAACAGCACGACAGATCTGGCACTGGGTTGTTTCGCAATTGCACCGTCTTGCTCCTTCGCAAAATGCCAACGATTATGCTCGCACATTACTACAACTAGAGACCCGAAGTACTACCGACAGCTTCGCACAGGTGTGGCTCGCACTTGGCTTTCAGCATTATATGCTGTCTGAAACGCATCCCAGCGTCGACGGTTTACGCAGTCATCTTAGAGCAGTAAGAGAAGATCTGCAAAAACATAGGCGTCTTTCACGGCAGTCGGCAACAGCTTTTGCCTTGCTCATTCTATAGCGATTACAAAACCTTCTCATTTTGTTACCATCTTCCTGCACATGTTTAATTTAAACGCACAGACAATATTGTTTATAACTATATATACAAAAAATTGTGAACTGATATACTGTATTTATAATATAACTTATACCTTTTGTAATTAACAAAATGAATAAATAAATTTTAAAAAAAATGTACATCTTCAAGTTTCTGAGAATAGCCTCTGAAGACATGTTTATTCTGGATGAATTTTGCGGAAGTTTGTATAACTGGTAAACCGTAAGTGATAGTAAAAACCTTATCACACATAAAATGTAGAGCTGCCTAAAACATACAATTTATGTTATATACATTTTTATCGTGGAGTTGACAGTTTTTAGATATTCTTTGTTATTAATTCAGCTTTAAAATACTTATACTTTTCTCATATGGTAATTTGTCAATTCCTGCCCATACAAACAAAGTTACTTCAATGATATAGCAACCAGCTTTTAAAAGATCTGACTATCGATTTAGCGTATGGTACTCCCTTATTTCCCTTCTACTTACGAGGAAGGAGGTAATAAGACCGTTACTGCCAATTTTTTCTCGATTAGCATTAAACAAATAGAAGAATAATCTTTTTAATAATAAGTTGTTGCAGAGATGTAGAGAAGTCAAGTGAATATACATTTTTTTATGGTTTTTGATGCGAATATAATCATATTGCATTAGTTTTTGGTTATGTTCTTTTTTGCTGCAATGAATGAAATTGGCAAAATGATCTACACTAATATTATAAACTGGGTAGGTGGGTATCCATAGTGTAATCCCAAAAACTTCACATCTGATTTTCATAATTATTTCACCATTGAAAGTTCTCGTTCTTCTGGACGGACATGGGCTATAAAGTATACCAGATATATTTAATAATAAATTTAAGGAATTCAATATCAATTCTTCAAAAATAGTATATATAAATGTATGCTAATTATGTACTTACAATCATATTTATAATCAAATTGTAATTAAAATATTATAAATAAAAGTTTCCGGAAGAAAAATATATTCTTAGTTAATCAATGTTAGCAAGTTTATTATATCCAATTCATTAAAGTTCACAGAATAATTCAACCACGTGTTAAAATTGCCCATTTAGATTGTTGATGTAAGATTTCCATTGTGGGGTAGGAGTTACTCCTACACTGTGCATCTCTAGGGGGTAATATTCTGAGGGATATCTGGTTTTTGCGCCTGTGAGAGGAAAGCAGGTGGTCTCAGGGTTGAAGGTATAGGAGGGAGTATATTTGGGAAGAAATCGTGAACTATAAATACGCAAGGGTTCGAGGAAACGTGGAGTTTTTACTATCAAGTAGACGAATGTTTGATTAGGGGTGAAAAGAAACTCCTATAGGTTACCCAAATTCCACTCGACACTCTTGTGATTCTTGAAGTCAACATGGTAAGCACGTTCACTGGATGCCGGTCCGGAGTAATGCTACATTCACTATGAGATACAAGCGCAGGCGTAACGTAAGCGCAAGAGACTCATATTATTTAATGTAAGCATTCACATAAAAACACGCAGGACGGAACGCAATGCAATGCAACGCAAGAGTTTGTAAACTCCAAACTTTATCCTTGCGTTGCGTGCGAAGAGGATTAATTTTGTTCTTTTCCTCTATGCGGTGTTTGCTGTGGAATATCAGACGATCGCAATGCGAGTTTTCACAGCGCCCTCTCTGTACATTCGTTTACCTGTGACGCGCCATTTTTTAATTGCTGGAGCTTTGATTTAATGAATGTATCCACCATCTGCGTCTAGATTTCTTGACTCTCACAATGTGTAATGCGCAAAGAGATAATGCACATTTCATTAAAAGTGCAGCTTTATAATTTTCTGCATTCTCCATATTTGGCCGATTTCCAATATTTTGGTCAGTTTATAACATCACTGACGCAGCAGTTGTGTGTACAAATTTAAAACTCATTTATTTATTAAAAAAGATAAAGTTAACTTTCTGATATATTGTTGGTTAAGTTATTAAATTTGAAACTCTCGGTACAAGATGTTCTCATGTATTTATGAAACCCTTGCAAACTTCTTGCCGTTCACAATGTAATCGTAAGCCTAACGCGTCTCCTTGCGTCTCCGCTTATGCTGCGTTGCGTTTGCGCTTGCATCTCATTGTGAATGTCGTCAGCAGCTCAGACGTGAGGGATTTTTGTGACCTGTTTATTGGAGATTTCATAGTTAAACCCATGCTTATGACAAAGTTGCAGGTCCTCTGGTTTTAGATGCTGCAGCGTTATTAGTGAAGGCACCACGATCTGGGCGCCAAGTATGCAGCATTGTTTATTGACCCCACGATCTGGGAGCCAAGTATGCAACATTGTTTATTGGCCCCACGATCTGGGCGCCAAGTATGCAGCGTTGATTATTAGCCCCACGATCTGGGCGCAAAGTATGCAGCGTTGTTTATTGGCCCCCTGTGATGGTAGCCAAGTATGCAGCGTTGATTATTGGCCCCACGATCTGGGCGCCAAGTATGCAACATTGTTTTTTGGCCCACGATCTGGGCGCCAAGTATGCAGCGTTGATTATTAGTCCCACGATCTGCGCGCCAAGTATGCAGCGTTGTTTATTGGCCCCATGTGATGGTAGCTAAGTATGCAGCGTTGTTTATTAGTCCCACGATCTGGGCGCCAAGTATGCAACATTGTTTTTTGGCCCACGATCTGGGCGCCAAGTATGCAGCGTTGATTATTAGCCCCACGATCTGCGCGCCAAGTATGCAGCGTTGATTATCAGCCCCACGATCTGGGCGCAAAGTATGCAGCGTTGATTATTAGCCCCACGATCTGGGCGCAAAGTATGCAGCGTTGTTTATTCGCCCCACGGTCTGCGCGCCAAGTATGCAGCATTGTTTATTGGCCCCACGATCTGGGCGCCAAGTATGCAGCGTTGATTATTGGTCCCATGAGATGGTAACCAAGTATGCAGCGTTGTTTATTCGCCCCACGGTCTGCGCGCCAAGTATGCAGCATTGTTTATTGGCCCCACGATCTGGGCGCCAAATATGCGGCATATTTTATTGGCCCCATGTGATGGTAACCAAGTATGCAGTGTTGTTTATTGGCCCTCTGTGATGGTAGCCAAGTATGCAGCGTTGTTTATTCGCCCCACGTTCTGCGCGCCAAGTATGCAATATTGTTTATTGGCCCCAAGATCTGGCCACCAAGTATGCAGCGTTGTTTATTAGCCTCACGATCTGTGCGCCAAGTATGCAGCGTTGTTTATTGACCCCACGTTCTGCGCGCCAAGTATGCAGCGTTGTTTATTGGCACCACGATCTCGGCGCAAAGTATGCAGCGTTGTTTATTGGCCCACGATCTGCGCGCCAAGCATGCAGCGTTGTTTATTGTCCCCACGTTCTGCGCGCAAAGTATGCAGCGTTGTTTACTGGCCCCACGATCTGGGAGCCAAGTACGCAGCGTTGTTTATTGGCTCCAAGATCTGGGCGCCAAGTATGCAGCGTTGTTTATTGGCCCCATGTGATGGTAGCTAAGTATGCAGCGTTGTTTATTGGCCCCACGATCTGGGCGCAAAGTATGCAGCGTAGTTTATTGGCCCCATGTGATTTTAGCCAAGTATGCAGCGTTGTTTATTGGCCCCCTGTGATGGTAGCCAAGTATGCAGCGTTGTTTATTGGCCCCACGGTATGGTAGCCAAGTATGCAGCGTTGTTTATTGTCCCCATGTAATGGGTAGCCAAGTGTACAGCGTTGTTTATTGGCCCCAATTTCTGGGAGCCAAGTATGCAGCGTTGTTTGTTGACCCCACTTGATGGTAGCCAAGTATGCAGCGTTATTTATTGGCCCCAGTTGATGGTAGCCAAGTATACAGCGTAGTTTATTGGCACATATGATGGTAGCCAAGTATACAACGTTGTTTATTGGCCCAACGTGCTAGTAGCCAAGTATGCAGCGTTGTTTATTGACCCCACTTGATGGTAGCCAAGTATGCACCGTTGTTTATTAACCCCACTTGATGGTAGCCAAGTATGCAGCGTTGTTTATTGGCACCATGTGATGGTAGCCAAGTATGCAGCGTTGTTTATTCGCCCCATGTGATGGTAGCCAAGGATGCAGCGTTGTTTATTGGTACCACGGTCTGGCCACCAAGTACGCAGCGTTGTTTATTGGCCCCGCGTGATGGTAGCCAAGTTTGCAGCGTTGTTTATTGTCCCCATGTGATGGTAGCCAAGTATGAAGCGTTGTTTATGGACCGCACTTGTTGGTAGCCAAGCATGCAGCGTTGTTTATTAGCCCCCCGTGATGGTAGCCAAGTATGCAGCGTAGTAATATGGTCCCATGTGATGGTAGCCAAGTATGCAGCGTTGTTTATTGGCACCACGGTCTGGCCACCAAGTACGCAGCGTTGTTTATTGGCCCCGCGTGATGGTAGCCAAGTTTGCAGCGTTGTTTATTGGCCCCATGTGATGGTAGCCAATTATGCAGCGTTGATTATTGGCCCCACGTGATGGTAGCCAAGTATGAAGAATTTGTTATTGGCCCCATGTTTCGGGCGCCAAGTATGCAGCGCTGTTTATTAGCCCCACGTGATGGTAGCCAAGTATGAAGCGTTGTTTATTGGCCCCACGTTCTGGGCGCCAAGTATGCAGCGCTGTTTATTAGCCCCACGTTCTGGTAGCCTAGTATGCACCGTTGTTTATTGGCCCCATGTAATTGTAGCCAAGTACGCAGCGTAGTTTATTGGCCCCACGTTCTGGGAGCCAAGTATGCCGCGTTGTTTATTGACCCCACTTGATGGTAGCCAAGTATGCAGCGTTGTTTATTGACCCCACTTGATGGTAGCCAAGTATGCAGCGTAGTTGATTGGCCCATGTGATGATAGCCAAGTATGCAACGTTGTTTATTGGCCCCACGTGATGGTACCAAAGTATGCATCGTTGTTTATTGACCCCACTTGATGGTAGCCAAGTATGCAGCGTTGTTTATTAGCCCCCCGAGATGGTAGCCAAGTATGCAACGTAGTAATATGGTCCCATGTGATGGTAGCCAAGTATGCAGCGTTGTTTATTGGCACCACGGTCTGGCCACCAAGTACGCAGCGTTGTTTGTTGGCCCCGCGTGATGGTAGCCAAATATGCAGCGTTGATTATTGGCCCCATGTGATGGTAGCCAAGTATGAAGAATTGGTTATTTTCCCCATGTTCTGGGCGCCAAATATGCAGTGCTGTTTATTGGTCTCGCGTGATGGTAACCAAGTATGCAGCGTTATTTATTAGCCCCACGTGGTGGTAGCCAAGTATGAAGCGTTGTTAATTGGCCCCACGTTCTGGGCGCCAAATATGTAGCGCTGTTTATTGGACCCACGTTCTCGTAGCCAAGTATGCAGCGTTGTTTATTGGCCCCATGTAATGGTAGCCAAGTACGCAGCGTTGTTTATTGGCCCCACGTTCTGGGAGCCAAGTATGCCGCGTTGTTTATTGACCCCACTTGATGGTAGCCAAGTATGCAGCGTTGTTTATTGGCCCCACTTGATGGTAGCCAAGTATGCAGCGTAGTTGATTGGCACATGTGATGATAGCCAAGTATGCAACGTTGTTTATTGGCTCCACATGATGGTACCCAAGTGTGCAGCGTTGTTAATTGACCCCACTTGATGGTAGCCAAGTATGCAGCGTTGTTTATTGAGCCCACTTGATGGTAGCCAAGTATGCAGCGTTGTTTATTCGCCCCCTGTGATGGTAGCCAAATATGCAGCGTTGTTTATTGGCCCCACGATCTGCGCGCCAAGTATGCAACATTGTTTATTGGCCCCAAGATCTGGGCACCAAGTATGCAGCGTTGTTTATTGGCCCCACGTTCTGCGCGCCAAGTATACAGCGTTGTTTATTGGCCCCACGATCTGGGCGCAAAGTATGCAGCGTTGTTTATTAGCCTCACGATCTGTGCGCCAAATATGCAGCGTTGTTTATTGGCCCACGATCTGTGCGCCAAGCATGCAGCGTTGTTTATTGTCCCCACGCTCTGCGCGCCAAGTATGCAGCGTTGTATATTGGCCCCACGATCTGGGAGCCAAGTACGCAGCGTTATGTATTGGCTCCACGATCTGGGCGCCAAGTATGCAGCGTGGTTTATTGGCCCCGTGTGATGGTAGCTAAGTATATAGCGCTGTTTATTGGCCCCCTCTGATGGTAACCAAGTATGCAGCGTTGTTTATTGACCCCACTTGATGGTAGCCAAGTATGCAGCGTTATTTATTGGCCCCACTTGATGGTAGCCAAGTATGCAGCGCAGTTTATTGGCCCATATGATGGTAGCCAAATATAGAACGTTGTTTATTGGCCCAACGTGCTGGTAGCCAAGTATGCAGCGTTGTTTATTGACCCCACTTGATGGTAGCCAAGTATGCAGCGTTGTTTATTGACCCCACTTGATGGTAGCCAAGTATGCAGCGTAGTTGATTGGCCCATGTGATGATAGCCAAGTATGCAACGTTGTTTATTGGCCCCACGTGATGGTACCCAAGTATGCATCGTTGTTTATTGACCCCACTTGATGGTAGCCAAGTATGCAGCGTTGTTTATTAGCCCCCCGAGATGGTAGCCAAGTATGCAACGTAGTAATATGGTCCCATGTGATGGTAGCCAAGTATGCAGCGTTGTTTATTGGCACCACGGTCTGGCCACCAAGTACGCAGCGTTGTTTGTTGGCCCCGCGTGATGGTAGCCAAGTTTGCAGCGTTGTTTATTGGCCCCATGTGATGGTAGCCAAATATGCAGCGTTGATTATTGGCCCCATGTGATGATAGCCAAGTATGAAGAATTGGTTATTTTCCCCATGTTCTGGGCGCCAAATATGCAGTGCTGTTTATTGGTCTCGCGTGATGGTAACCAAGTATGCAGCGTTATTTATTAGCCCCACGTGGTGGTAGCCAAGTATGAAGCGTTGTTAATTGGCCCCACGTTCTGGGCGCCAAATATGTAGCGCTGTTTATTGGACCCACGTTCTCGTAGCCAAGTATGCAGCGTTGTTTATTGGCCCCATGTAATGGTAGCCAAGTACGCAGCGTTGTTTATTGGCCGCACGTTCTGGGAGCCAAGTATGCCGCGTTGTTTATTGACCCCACTTGATGGTAGCCAAGTATGCAGCGTTGTTTATTGGCCCCACTTGATGGTAGCCAAGTATGCAGCGTAGTTGATTGGCACATGTGATGATAGCCAAGTATGCAACGTTGTTTATTGGCCCCACATGATGGTACCCAAGTGTGCAGCGTTGTTAATTGACCCCACTTGATGGTAGCCAAGTATGCAGCGTTGTTTATTGAGCCCACTTGATGGTAGCCAAGTATGCTGCGTTGTTTATTCGCCCCCTGTGATGGTAGCCAAATATGCAGCGTTGTTTATTGGCCCCACGATCTGCGCGCCAAGTATGCAGCGTTGATTATCAGCCCCACGATCTGGGCGCAAAGTATGCAGCGTTGATTATTAGCCCCACGATCTGGGCGCAAAGTATGCAGCGTTGTTTATTCGCCCCACGGTCTGCGCGCCAAGTATGCAGCATTGTTTATTGGCCCCACGATCTGGGCGCCAAGTATGCAGCGTTGATTATTGGTCCCATGAGATGGTAACCAAGTATGCAGCGTTGTTTATTCGCCCCACGGTCTGCGCGCCAAGTATGCAGCATTGTTTATTGGCCCCACGATCTGGGCGCCAAATATGCGGCGTATTTTATTGGCCCCATGTGATGGTAACCAAGTATGCAGTGTTGTTTATTGGCCCTCTGTGATGGTATCCAAGTATGCAGCGTTGTTTATTCGCCCCACGATCTGCGCGCCAAGTATGCAATATTGTTTATTGGCCCCAAGATCTGGCCACCAAGTATGCAGCGTTGTTTATTAGCCTCACGATCTGTGCGCCAAGTATGCAGCGTTGTTTATTGACCCCACGTTCTGCGCGCCAAGTATGCAGCGTTGTTTATTGGCACCACGATCTCGGCGCAAAGTATGCAGCGTTGTTTATTGGCCCACGATCTGCGCGCCAAGCATGCAGCGTTGTTTATTGTCCCCACGTTCTGCGCGCAAAGTATGCAGCGTTGTTTACTGGCCCCACGATCTGGGAGCCAAGTACGCAGCGTTGTTTATTGGCTCCAAGATCTGGGCGCCAAGTATGCAGCGTTGTTTATTGGCCCCATGTGATGGTAGCTAAGTATGCAGCGTTGTTTATTGGCCCCACGATCTGGGCGCAAAGTATGCAGCGTAGTTTATTGGCCCCATGTGATTTTAGCCAAGTATGCAGCGTTGTTTATTGGCCCCCTGTGATGGTAGCCAAGTATGCAGCGTTGTTTATTGGCCCCACGGTATGGTAGCCAAGTATGCAGCGTTGTTTATTGTCCCCATGTAATGGGTAGCCAAGTGTACAGCGTTGTTTATTGGCCCCAATTTCTGGGAGCCAAGTATGCAGCGTTGTTTGTTGACCCCACTTGATGGTAGCCAAGTATGCAGCGTTATTTATTGGCCCCAGTTGATGGTAGCCAAGTATACAGCGTAGTTTATTGGCACATATGATGGTAGCCAAGTATACAACGTTGTTTATTGGCCCAACGTGCTAGTAGCCAAGTATGCAGCGTTGTTTATTGACCCCACTTGATGGTAGCCAAGTATGCACCGTTGTTTATTAACCCCACTTGATGGTAGCCAAGTATGCAGCGTTGTTTATTGGCACCATGTGATGGTAGCCAAGTATGCAGCGTTGTTTATTCGCCCCATGTGATGGTAGCTAAGGATGCAGCGTTGTTTATTGGTACCACGGTCTGGCCACCAAGTACGCAGCGTTGTTTATTGGCCCCGCGTGATGGTAGCCAAGTTTGCAGCGTTGTTTATTGGCCCCATGTGATGGTAGCCAAGTATGAAGCGTTGTTTATGGACCGCACTTGATGGTAGCCAAGTATGCAGCGTTGTTTATTAGCCCCCCGTGATGGTAGCCAAGTATGCAGCGTAGTAATATGGTCCCATGTGATGGTAGCCAAGTATGCAGCGTTGTTTATTGGCACCACGGTATGGCCACCAAGTACGCAGCGTTGTTTATTGGCCCCGCGTGATGGTAGCCAAGTTTGCAGCGTTGTTTATTGGCCCCATGTGATGGTAGCCAACTATGCAGCGTTGATTATTGGCCCCACGTGATGGTAGCCAAGTATGAAGAATTTGTTATTGGCCCCATGTTTCGGGCGCCAAGTATGCAGCGCTGTTTATTAGCCCCACGTGATGGTAGCCAAGTATGAAGCGTTGTTTATTGGCCCCACGTTCTGGGCGCCAAGTATGCAGCGCTGTTTATTAGCCCCACGTTCTGGTAGCCTAGTATGCACCGTTGTTTATTGGCCCCATGTAATTGTAGCCAAGTACGCAGCGTAGTTTATTGGCCCCCACGTTCTGGGAGCCAAGTATGCCGCGTTGTTTATTGACCCCACTTGATGGTAGCCAAGTATGCAGCGTTGTTTATTGACCCCACTTGATGGTAGCCAAGTATGCAGCGTAGTTGATTGGCCCATGTGATGATAGCCAAGTATGCAACGTTGTTTATTGGCCCCACGTGATGGTACCCAAGTATGCATCGTTGTTTATTGACCCCACTTGATGGTAGCCAAGTATGCAGCGTTGTTTATTAGCCCCCCGAGATGGTAGCCAAGTATGCAACGTAGTAATATGGTCCCATGTGATGGTAGCCAAGTATGCAGCGTTGTTTATTGGCACCACGGTCTGGCCACCAAGTACGCAGCGTTGTTTGTTGGCCCCGCGTGATGGTAGCCAAGTTTGCAGCGTTGTTTATTGGCCCCATGTGATGGTAGCCAAATATGCAGCGTTGATTATTGGCCCCATGTGATGGTAGCCAAGTATGAAGAATTGGTTATTTTCCCCATGTTCTGGGCGCCAAATATGCAGTGCTGTTTATTGGTCTCGCGTGATGGTAACCAAGTATGCAGCGTTATTTATTAGCCCTACGTGGTGGTAGCCAAGTATGAAGCGTTGTTAATTGGCCCCACGTTCTGGGCGCCAAATATGTAGCGCTGTTTATTGGACCCACGTTCTCGTAGCCAAGTATGCAGCGTTGTTTATTGGCCCCATGTAATGGTAGCCAAGTACGCAGCGTTGTTTATTGGCCCCACGTTCTGGGAGCCAAGTATGCCGCGTTGTTTATTGACCCCACTTGATGGTAGCCAAGTATGCAGCGTTGTTTATTGGCCCCACTTGATGGTAGCCAAGTATGCAGCGTAGTTGATTGGCACATGTGATGATAGCCAAGTATGCAACGTTGTTTATTGGCCCCACATGATGGTACCCAAGTGTGCAGCGTTGTTAATTGACCCCACTTGATGGTAGCCAAGTATGCAGCGTTGTTTATTGAGCCCACTTGATGGTAGCCAAGTATGCAGCGTTGTTTATTCGCCCCCTGTGATGGTAGCCAAATATGCAGCGTTGTTTATTGGCCCCACGATCTGCGCGCCAAGTATGCAACATTGTTTATTGGCCCCAAGATGTGGGCACCAAGTATGCAGCGTTGTTTATTGGCCCCACGTTCTGCGCGCCAAGTATACAGCGTTGTTTATTGGCCCCACGATCTGGGCGCAAAGTATGCAGCGTTGTTTATTAGCCTCACGATCTGTGCGCCAAGTATGCAGCGTTGTTTATTGGCCCACGATCTGCGCGCCAAGCATGCAGCGTTGTTTATTGTCCCCACGCTCTGCGCGCCAAGTATGCAGCGTTGTATATTGGCCCCACGATCTGGGAGCCAAGTACGCAGCGTTATGTATTGGCTCCACGATCTGGGCGCCAAGTATGCAGCGTGGTTTATTGGCACCGTGTGATGGTAGCTAAGTATATAGCGCTGTTTATTGGCCCCCTCTGATGGTAACCAAGTATGCAGCGTTGTTTATTGGCCCCACGGTATGGTAGCCAAGTATGCAGCGTTGTTTATTGGCCCCATTTAATGGTAGCCAAATGTATAGCGTTGTTTATTGGCCCCAAGTTATGGGAGCCAAGTATGCAACGTTGTTTATTGACCCCACTTGATGGTAGCCAAGTATGCAGCGTTATTTATTGGCCCCACTTGATGGTAGCCAAGTATGCAGCGCAGTTTATTGGCCCATATGATGCTAGCCAAATATACAACGTTGTTTATTGGCCCAACGTGCTGGTAGCCAAGTATGCAGCGTTGTTTATTGACCCCACTTGATGGTAGCCAAGTATGCAGCGTTGTTTATTGACCCCACTTGATGGTAGCCAAGTATGCAGCGTAGTTGATTGGCCCATGTGATGATAGCCAAGTATGCAACGTTGTTTATTGGCCCCACGTGATGGTACCCAAGTATGCATCGTTGTTTATTGACCCCACTTGATGGTAGCCAAGTATGCAGCGTTGTTTATTAGCCCCCCGAGATGGTAGCCAAGTATGCAACGTAGTAATATGGTCCCATGTGATGGTAGCCAAGTATGCAGCGTTGTTTATTGGCACCACGGTCTGGCCACCAAGTACGCAGCGTTGTTTGTTGGCCCCGCGTGATGGTAGCCAAGTTTGCAGCGTTGTTTATTGGCCCCATGTGATGGTAGCCAAATATGCAGCGTTGATTATTGGCCCCATGTGATGGTAGCCAAGTATGAAGAATTGGTTATTTTCCCCATGTTCTGGGCGCCAAATATGCAGTGCTGTTTATTGGTCTCGCGTGATGGTAACCAAGTATGCAGCGTTATTTATTAGCCCCACGTGGTGGTAGCCAAGTATGAAGCGTTGTTAATTGGCCCCACGTTCTGGGCGCCAAATATGTAGCGCTGTTTATTGGACCCACGTTCTCGTAGCCAAGTATGCAGCGTTGTTTATTGGCCCCATGTAATGGTAGCCAAGTACGCAGCGTTGTTTATTGGCCCCACGTTCTGGGAGCCAAGTATGCCGCGTTGTTTATTGACCCCACCTGATGGTAGCCAAGTATGCAGCGTTGTTTATTAGCCCCACTTGATGGTAGCCAAGTATGCAGCGTAGTTGATTGGCACATGTGATGATAGCCAAGTATGCAACGTTGTTTATTGGCCCCACATGATGGTACCCAAGTGTGCAGCGTTGTTAATTGACCCCACTTGATGGTAGCCAAGTATGCAGCGTTGTTTATTGAGCCCACTTGATGGTAGCCAAGTATGCAGCGTTGTTTATTTGCCCCCTGTGATGGTAGCCAAATATGCAGCGTTGTTTATTGGCCCCACGATCTGCGCGCCAAGTATGCAACATTGTTTATTGGCCCCAAGATCTGGGCACCAAGTATGCAGCGTTGTTTATTGGCCCCACGTTCTGCGCGCCAAGTATACAGCGTTGTTTATTGGCCCCACGATCTGGGCGCAAAGTATGCAGCGTTGTTTATTAGCCTCACGATCTGTGCGCCAAGTATGCAGCGTTGTTTATTGGCCCACGATCTGTGCGCCAAGCATGCAGCGTTGTTTATTGTCCCCACGCTCTGCGCGCCAAGTATGCAGCGTTGTATATTGGCCCCACGATCTGGGAGCCAAGTACGCAGCGTTATGTATTGGCTCCACGATCTGGGCGCCAAGTATGCAGCGTGGTTTATTGGCCCCGTGTGATGGTAGCTAAGTATATAGCGCTGTTTATTGGCCCCCTCTGATGGTAACCAAGTATGCAGCGTTGTTTATTGGCCCCACGGTATGGTAGCCAAGTATGCAGCGTTGTTTATTGGCCCCACGATCTGGGAGCCAAGTACGCAGCGTTATGTATTGGCTCCACGATCTGGGCGCCAAGTATGCAGCGTGGTTTATTGGCCCCGTGTGATGGTAGCTAAGTATATAGCGCTGTTTATTGGCCCCCTCTGATGGTAACCAAGTATGCAGCGTTGTTTATTGGCCCCACGGTATGGTAGCCAAGTATGCAGCGTTGTTTATTGGCCCCATTTATTGGTAGCCAAGTGTATAGCGTTGTTTATTGGCCCTCAAGTTCTGGGAGCCAAGTATGCAGCGTTGTTTATTGACCCCACTTGATGGTAGCCAAGTATGCAGCGTTATTTATTGGCCCCACTTGATGGTAGCCAAGTATGCAGCGTAGTTTATTGGCCCATATGATGGTAGCCAAATATACAACGTTGTTTATTGGCCCAACGTGCTGGTAGCCAAGTATGCAGCGTTGTTTATTGACCCCACTTGATGGTAGCCAAGTAAGCAGCGTTGTTTATTGGCCCCATGTGACGGTGGCCAAGTATGCAGCGTTGTTTATTCGCCCCATGTGATGGTAGCCAAGGATGCAGCGTTGTTTATTGGTCCCACGTTATGGTAGCCAAGTATAAGGCGTTGTTTATGGTCCCCACTTGATGGTAGCCAAGTATGCAGCGTAGTATATTGGTCCCATGTGATGGTAGCCAAGTATGCAGCGTGGTTTATTGGCACCACGGTCTGGCCACCAAGTACGCAGCGTTGTTTATTGGCCCCACGTGATGGTAGCCAACTATGCAGCGTTGATTATTGGCCCCACGTTCTGGGCGCCAAGTATGCAGCGTTGTTTATTGGCCCCACGTGATGGTAGCCAAGTATGCAGTGTTGTTTATTGGCCTAATGTGATGGTAGCCAATATGAATCGTTGTTTATTGACCCCATGTGATGGTAGTCAGGTATGCAGCGTTGTTTATTGGCCCCACGTTCTGGGCGCCAAGTAAGCAGCGTTGTTTATTGACTCCACTTGATGGTAGCCAAGTATGCAACGTTGTTTATTGGCCCCTCGTTTTGGGCGCCAATTATGCAGCTGTAATAACACCCTGTTGAAGAGCCAAGCATGAAGGTGATTTTGCCCTTATGTTGACGTAGCCTCAAGACTCACTCCAGTACTAAATAGTAGATCTCCACGTACCTTGTTCAGAAGATCCGCTACCGGTTGTTTGCCTCGGCTCAGCTCAGTGTGCATGTAGGTTTGACTCACTCAGGTGGTAGCAATGAGGTTAGCTTGGGAGTCATCTTACAAAATAGTTAACACTCTTTTATTTTCTCTATCCGTTTTATTCCTGATTAGAAGACATGTCGACAAGCAGCTTTACAATTTAACTGGTTATATCTATTTCTAGGAGTTTTCCTTCCTTCACGACGTACACTAATTTCACTCAATAAACTTACTTCCACTCATTACTCTCAAACTGTACTTATAATCTTATAACAGCTATGCGCCTTGAACTTAACTGTTACGCGGACTTAGCGACTGAGTGTATTTGAATTCCTTGATGAGTATAACTGCGTGTGTCTTGATGTACGTAACTGTCTGCGTGAGACTGCCCTGATGTACGGGATTGAGTGACTAAACATCCATCACTGATTGTCCTGATATACTACAATCTCCTACTTATATAGTAGATTTACCGTCATGGTGGCTTCTTTCTGATTGTTCAGAAAGACCGCGAACTTGGCGTTATGTAGCCCATAATGCATAATTTTCTACCCAGAATGCATCATAACAGCAATGTGAACAACATGACACAATGGAGAAAGACTCATTTCGCTACCAGTTGGGTCATCACCTTCACTTATGTCTCTATTGCACTTACACGCTCCATGCACGTGTCTAACAAAAGAATGATTTTCTCACAAAGAGCGTTTCTCTTTCCATAGCCGAGTTTGAGTAATCAACTCTGAGCTGCGCTTGCTAGTAGCTTGCTTTATACTCTTAAATATATGAAATAATTGATTATTAACACTTAAATTCATTAACTAATTAACAATTGATGAAAATAACAATAGTGTTAGCAGCGAGGCCGACTAACGGTCTCAATACATCAGCGTAAATCTGTGGCTATTCACTTTCCAACTAAAGCAGACCTATAAATGACGCACGCTTGTGAAAAACGAACCCTATAGCCCTCACCTTGCTTGTAGGCCACTGCATTTTACAGGCTTTTGTGTCGCTCTTTGGAACCGAGCGGACTGTCCCATGCGGTTTCGACTGTGGCTCTCATTCGAAAGTTTGCGGGTTCGATTCCTGTGGCCGGCTTACCTGACCCAAGTATTTCCTGGCGTCCCCAGGCGAATGCTGGTTATGTTCATTATTTTTCATTCATTTCCTACCCAAAGTTTTTCAGGATTGAAGGACTAGAGGACGGTGTTTGGCGCGTGACGGCTGGATGGTTGATTGCGCATTGTAAAAGAGTATCCTAGCGTCTTTGTCTGGACCTGTCAACGGTTTTGAGATGCCTTTGCGGGCTTGCAGAGAGGCTCGGGACCCATGAGCGGCTTTTCAGTCGTTCCAACTGTAGTCATTAGGGACTGCGACCATGGTTGTGGCCATCGTCATCCGGATCGGGTCGCCCTTGGGCTCTCTCTCTCTCTCTCTCTCTCTCTCTCTCCGTATTCCTCACTCCATTTGATTAAGTAAGAAGCAAAGAGCCACAAGGGTATACGTCCGATGCTCAGCCCCAATGTCCTTGGGGCTCCCGTGTCTACTACTTAACCCTCTTTGGAAGTTAGTGACAAAGTCTCTGCTCAGAGGTCACAATGCACTTAGGCTTACTGACATGAAAACAGCTGTGAAATGCAATGGTCACAATAAAAAGTAATGCATTGTCTCACAATTCCTGTTAAACCGTTCTTGAGTTTCAGAGCGTCCCGTCAGCATAGACACTTGATATTTGCATAAGGTAGTTAAACTGTAACAAAGCTCCCCGGGGGAAGGGAGGGGAGGAGGAGAAACCACAGGCCCCCACACAGGAAACGACGTAGCTAAGCATAGAAAGTCGCTAGATGGCATCCCTGACGCGCCATGGAGGCTATATAGCATCTGGAGGCCGGAAGGAGACCTCTACAATGGCGCCTAGCATCAACCTGCACAACCAGGAGGAAGAGAGATTCACTCGGAGCAAGCAACCGTGCCATCTGTCTGCAAAGCCTCAAGCCACACCTGAAAGATGAAGAAGAGAAATGATATCAAGGAATGAAAGGGAAAGGGACCATGGTAGGTGTACAGTACCGCAGTAATCGTCTAGGCGGCCCCGGAAGAACCAGGGCTAGAGTGTGTGGTCAACGGGGAGCGAACCCGGTCCTCCCGAATGTCAGTCGCAGACAAAACCCCTGAGCCACCTGACTCGGTAAAAGGCAATTCCGGGAATAGCATAATTTAGGAGTCAAAAGTCGGTTATATATCAAACTTGGCTATTATATTGGTTTTAACCACTTACCAAGGGTGATTATTACTTTCTTACCCCCTGAAACCAGAACGAGCATTTTTAGAAAAAGGTCCGTGTGTGTATGTGTGTGTGTCACTGCACAGCACAGCTCAATAACGAAAAGACCATTCAATACCAAACTTGGTATTTAAGCTTGGTATCTCCCAAGGATGCGACACGAAGATTTTCAAGGAAATCCCCCCGCCCCCACCTACCTTTTACCTAGAACTTTTTCGAAAATTTTGATGTTCTCAAAAGTGGATCTAACGATTTTAATTAAAATATCGTATATTAAATATATTTGCATGGCAAATGAAATGAATATCGTGAATTTTCTGGGAATAGCCTCTGAAGACTACTTTATTTGGTATGAATTTTACGGAATTTTGCATAACTGCTACACCGTAAGAGAGGGACAAAAACTTATCACACAAAAAATGGACAGCATGTTAAAGCCCACAATTTATGTTATATACGTTTTTTTTCGTGCAGTTAATCCTGTTTTATATGTTCCTTGTTTTTAGTTTCAACTTTGAAAAACTTAATACTTTTCTCATATAGGAATTTGTTAACTCCTGTCCATACAAAGGAACTTCAGTCACATAGCAAAAAGCTTTTGAATATCACTTTAACCTATAGTACCCTCTTATTTCGCTTCTACTTACAAGGAAGCAAGTAATAAGACTAATTCTACTAATTTTCCTCAATTAGAATGAAGTAAATGGAAGCAGAAGATTTTTAACAATAATTTGTTGCAGAGATGGAACACATCAGCTTTTTTACTGAAAAATGCAATGCCACAGCCGGGATTTGAATACAGTTCACCGGCTCCCCGTGCACTTGCTCTAACCATCGAGCTACTGTGACAACAGCCGGAATGACATTCAATCCTCCAACTGATTCGTGTTTTTATTTTATCTAGCACGTACGTCCAATTTGCATAGTACAAAGAGAAGGTTTCGTATTTCATCAAAGGTTCGATATCGATATTTAATCAGAAATACATGATTTGAGACACGTTGAATCAAAAAAAAATCTGTTTAGAAAAATGCCCATGTGTGTCTGTGGGCAGCATTGCTCAAAAACAAAAATTCCGTTAAATACATAACTTGGTATTTAAGATCATTAACTTCCACAAATGTGACAGAAAGATTTTCAAGAATATCCCCCAACCCCCAATTATTCTTTACATGGAACATTGTTTCGTAATTTCTTATTTTCTCAAAAATGATTTCAAAGATTTCTATTAAAATACCATCTGTTTAAGATATTTTAATGACAAACGAAACAGTTATGTTGAGTTTTTAGGAATGGCCTCCAAAAGCTTCTTCATTCTGAACCACTGTTATATAAATTGTAAACTGTAAGAAGTAAGTAAAAACTTACCGCATAAAATATAAAGGTCATTAAAGAACAGAATTTATGTCATGTACACTTGACCGTTTCCGAGATATTCCTTGGTAATGACCAATTTTAAACTACTCATCTTTTCTTCAACCGGAAGTGAGCTTTCGTTTCATCTCTTGATTTAGTCGCTGGAATTCAAAAGAGAATTATTTATTATATTAATTGTTTTTTAAAACTTTGATTTCCCCTTTCACACGACTTTCTCTACATCTCTGTAAACAAAGTAATGTTAATAAGCTTATTCTTCTATCCTACTTCATGCTAATCGAGAAAAAATTAGATGAAAGTGTCTTATTACTTGTTTCCTTGTAGGTAGAAGCGAAATAAGGGAGCACCTAGGTTCAAGTGATAGTCAAAAGCTGGTTGCTCTGTGACTGAAAATCTTTTGTTTCTATGGACATGAGTTGACAAATTCCTGTCTGAGAAAATTAAGTTTTTCAAAGCTGAAACCCCAAAAAGGAATATCTAAAAAACGAGCAATTCCACGAAAAAAAATATATAACACGAGGTGTTAATTTTAACGTGCTCAGCATTTTCTGTGTGGTAAGTATTTTTCCATCTCTTATGGTTTAGCATTTATGCAAAACTCCGTAAAAGTCATCCAGTATAAAGCTGTCTTCAGACGCTATTCCTAGGAAATTCAAGATATACATTTTATATGACAGGTAAATATCTTTAAAATACGATATTTTAATCAAAATCGTTAAAGCCATTTTTAATAAAATAAAAAATTTCGAAAAAAGTTCAATGTAAAAGGTAGTTGGGAGTGGAGGGGTATTTTTGAAAATCTGCGTGTCGCATCCTTGTAAGATACGAAACTTAAATACCCAGTTTGGTATTCAACAGTCTTCTCGTTTTTGAGCTATGCTGTCCACAGACACACACACGGACCTTTTTGTAAAAATGCTATTTTTGTATTCACTTGGTCCTAAAACATGTATTTCCGGTGAAATCTCGGTATCGAATTTTTGGGTAGAATACAATACTACCTCTATACACTATGTACATAGTTCGTGTAGAGAAAGTAAAAAATCTGATGTATTCCATTCACATGGCTTTCTCTACATCTGTGTAACAAATTGTTGTAAAAAAGCTTATGCTTCTATTTACTTCAAGCTAATCATGAAAACATTAGCAGAAAGAGTTTTATTACTTGCTACCTTATAAGTAGAAGCAAAATAAGGGAAACTATAGGTTAAACTGATAGTCAAAAGCTGGTTGCTATGTAACTGAAGTTGCTTTGTTTGTATGGATAGGAGTTGACAAATTCCTGTATGAGAAAAGTATGTTTTTCAAAGCTGATACCAAAAACAACGAATACCTTAAAAACGATCACCTCCACGAAAAAAATGTATATAACATAACGTGTGCGTTTTAATGTGCTCTACATTTTCTGTGCAGTAAGTTTTTGTCCATCTCTTACGGTTTAGCAGATGTGCAAAATTCCGTAATATTCATTCAGAATAAAGTAGTCTTCAGAGGTCGTTCCCAGAAAATTCAAGATAAACATTTTATTTGTCAGGTAAATATCTGTAATATACGATATTTTAATCGAAATCGGTAGAGCCATTTTTTAAAAAATCAAAATTTTCGAAAAAAGTTCCAAGTAAAGGGTTGGGGGTGGGGGGATTTTCTTGAAAATCTTCGTGTCGCATCCTTGGAAGATACCAAACCAAAATACCAAATTTGGTTTTTAACGGACTTTTTGTTTTTGAGCTATGCTGTCCTCAGACACACAGCCACACACACACGAACCTTTTTGTAAAAATGTTTTTTTTTGGATTCAGGGGGACCCAAAACATGTATTTCCGGTGAAAATTCGGTTTTGAATTTTTGGGTGGAATACAATACCTTCTCTATACATTATGTACATAGTTCGTGTAGAGAAAGTAAAAAGTGAATACCCTAGGATAAACACCAGTTAAATGTTTTAAAATGTATTTGCTTGGAATTGTAATCCGTTTCTTTGTGTGGCCAGGTGTTGACAAGTTCCCGTATGAGAAAAGTAAGTATTTTAAAACTAAAATCAATAACAAGGAGTAGTATTTCGAAAACGGCCAACTCCTCTAAAAAAATATCTTTTACGGCTTACCAGTTTGCAAAATTCAATAAAAATCATCCAAAATAAAGACGTGTTTAGAAGCTATTCTATGAAAATTGAAGATGTAATTTTTTTTATTTTGCATGTAAATATCTTCAGTATAAGAGATTTTAATCAAAATCGTTAGAGCCTTTTTTAAAAAAATCAAAACTTTCGAAATCTTTCCACGTAAAGGTGTGTGTGTGTGTGTGGAAGTGGACAGCACAGCTCAAAAACGAAAAGGCCGTTAAACACCAAACTTCGTATTTAAGTTTGGTATCTTCCAAGGATGCGACAAGATCTTCCAAGAAAATCCCTCCAACCCAAACTACCCTTTACATGCTAAAATTTCAAAAATGTTGATTTTATCAAAAATGGCTAACGATTTTGATTAAAATCCCTTATATTTAAGATATTCATATACCAAATAAAATGTATATCTTCAATTTTCTGGATACAGCCTCAATAAAACTCTTTATTCCTGATGATTGTTACTGAGTTTTGCATAACCGGTAAACTGTAAGAGATAGTCAAAAGCTTACCACACAAGAAATGTAGATCACGATAAAACACACAATTTATTTCACATACATTTTTTTTCGTGAAGTTGATTGTTTTTGAGATATTCCTTGTTTTGGTTTCAGCTTTAAAAACTGATACTTTTCTCATCCAGGAATTTGTCAACTCCTGTCTATACAAACAAAGGAACTTCAATCACAATGAAACCAGCTTCTGACTATCACTTTAACCTATGGTACTTCCTTGTTTCGCTTCTACTTACATGGAAGCAAGTAATGAGACTATTTCTGATAATTTTTTCTCAATTAGCATGAAGTAAATAGAAGCATAAGCTTTGTAACAATAATTTGATGCAGAGACGTAGAGAAAGTCATGTGTATAGAACACATCAGATTTCTATAAAAAGGTCCGTGTGTGTTTGTGGACAGCTTATCTCAAAAACGTAAGACTGTTAAATACCAAACATGGTCTTTAGTCATGAGAGAACGTAGGCTTTCACGGCCGGAGTCATTGTAACCAAGAAATGTTTCCGGGCTGTTTTGCCGTGGTCTGCTGGTGTTAGGAGTACCAGATGTTTCGTCCACAACTACGGTGGACATCTTCAAGACATCTTCAACGTCTGGTACTCCTAACAGCAGCAGACCACGGCAAAACAGCCCGGAAACATTTCTTGGTTACAATGGTATTTAGTATCTTTATCTTCCACAGATGCGATACAAAGTATTTCAAGATAATCGGCATTGTTTACATGGAAAATGTTTCGAAATTTTCGATTTACTTAAAAACGGCTCTAACGATTTTGATTAAAATTCCGTATATTTAAAACTATTTACATTCCAAATAAAATGTATATCTTGAATTTTCTGGGAATTGGCTCTGAAGATCTCTTTATTCTGGATGAATTTTGGCAAGTTTTGCTTAACTGCTAAACCGTAAGAGATAGACAAAAACTTACTGCACAAAAAATGTAGATATCGCCAAAATCCACATTTTTGTTTTGGAAGTAACCGCTTCCGAGATATTCCTTGCTATTGATTTCAATTGTGAAGTACTTATTCTTTACTCAGTCAGGAAGTGTCCGTTTTTCTATTGTTCTACTCCTGGTCAAGCAAAGAAGCGATTTGCAATGACAATCGCATAACGATAGCATTTAAAACAAATGACTGTCACTTTAGCCTAGTACATTCCGTTAGTTCCCTTCTACTTATAAGGAACTAAAGATTAATAACATTCTGCTAATATTTAATTGGATTAGCATTATGTAGAAAGAAGAATATTTTGTAGGGAGTTTGTAGAGCACCTAGAGAAAGTCATGTGAGTGTAACACATCAGATGTTTTTTTTTTTATTGAGGGGTACTTAAAGCATATATTTTCTGTGAAATCAAAGTATCAACTTTTTGCGTGCATAACAATACCCTCTTTATGCACTTAATGCGTGTAGAGAAAGGAAGAAGTAGATTACATATACCATCATGGTTTAGAACATAGAGCACTAATGTGAGAGTGCGTTCTCAAAGTTTGCTACAAAACTATCATTTCCTTGGCGTGATGCATTTCCATACAATGTGGTAGTGTGTCAGTTTCCGCGGAGATTTATGCAATTCCTGAGCGGGGTGTAGTTTACTAATCGAGTCTCGACGTGGGTCGAAATCAATGCTTGCATTTCCATATAATGCCATCCGGTGTAATTTATTGGTTCACTTAATAAGGACAGCGCCCAAGAATTTCGCACTCTTTGTTCAGATGTTGAAGTCACCCTTAACAAATGTTTACGGCGCAATTTAATATTCCATTTCATTACACGGAATTGTAGCACATCCTCTGGGCTTTATATCCAATATTATTACTGTCGAAATGTAAATTAAGAACAGTGGAAATAGATATTCAGAGGCGCCGTGCCCGAATGGTTAGACCTATAAACCCGGATTCGATCCCAGAGGACCGCATGTGGTATTTGTGGTGGACAATGTGACGTCAAGATGATATTTTCTCCTGTTTCCCAGCCATTCATTCCAAAATTGCTCCATAGTAATCGTTCCTGTCATCCATTTCATATCATCCACTTTCTCACTGTCATACCAGGCACTCATCCTGACTTCTCTCTGATCTACTCCTCGACAGGCGTCTGACCCCAGACACTGGCTTGTATTTCTACACACGATGAGCGTAGTTAAATGAATAAAGAAAAAAAAATCTGATGTGCTCTATTTACGTGACTTTCTCTACATCTCTGCAACAAATTATTGTTAAAAACCTTATGCTTCTATTTATTTCACTCTAATTGAGAAAATATTAGCAGAAATAGTCCTATAACTTGCTTCCTTGTAAGTAGTAGCGAAGTAAGGGAGTGCCATAGGTTAAAGTGATAGTCAAAAGCTGGTTGCTATCCTTTGTTTGTATGGTCACGATTTGACAAGTTCCTGTAAAACTGCCTCCTTGGTCGAGTGGTCAGCTCACTGATTTCTCACCCGGAGGTTCCGGGTTCAATTCCCTGCAGAGGTGGGGAATTTTTCTTTAGCAAGAATTATTCCCAGAGTCTGGAAGTGTGTATGTGAGAGTGAATGTGCATGTGTTTGAGGAAATTAAAATGATTTAAACCTACAGATGAGTTGTTTTAAGTGCAAAGCCCCGATATGACCTTAGATGTTAAAGGGGGCAACATAAATGAAACAATAAAAAAAATCATGTATGAGAAAAGTATGTCTTTCAAAGCTGAAACCAAAAACAAAGAATATCTCAAAAACGATCAACTCCACGAAAAAAATGTATGTAACATAAAGTGTGTGTTAACGTGCTCTACATTTTTTGTGTGTTAAGTTTTGGTTATTTCTTACGGTTTAGCAATTATGCAAAACTTGGTAAAATTCATCCAGAATAAAGTAGTCTTCAGAGGCTATTTCCAGAAAATTCAAAATATACATTTTATTTGTCAGGCACGACAGCTCAGAGGAACCTTGGCCTACCGCCCGACCGCTGCGTCCCCCATCTGGGTTCATGACCGACGTCATGGATGGGGTGCGACGTGGTCAGCTCCTCGAGCGGTTAATGCGGTCCTCATGGCCTGGAGGCGCTACTTCTCCATCAAGCAGCTCCTCAGTTGGCCCCACAGGAACCTCACGAGGCTGAGTGCACCCGGACCATGTCTCCCAGCGGGGGAAAAATCCCCATGCTGGTACCGGGAATCGAACCCAGGTCTCCTGCTTAGTATGCAGCTGCGCTATCACCGCGCTGAGACGATCAAATATCTTAAATATACTATATTTTAATCAAAATCGTTAGCCATTTTTAAGAAACAAAATTTTTTAAGAAAGTTCCATGTAAAGGGTAGTTAGAAGTGGGGAGATTTTCTTGAAAATCTTTGTGTCGCACGCTTGGAAGAGGCGTGAAACTTAAATACCAGGTTTAGTATTTAACGGGTTTTTCTTTTTGAGCAATGCTGTCCACAGACACTCAAGCAGACAGACTCACACGGACTTTTTTGACAAAAATGTTTTTTTTTGATTCAGGGGGATCCAAAACATGTATTTACGAGGAAATCTCGATATAGAATTTTTGGGTGTATTACAGTACCTGCTCTATACACTATGTACATAGTACGTGTAGAGAAAGTAAAAATATTACGTTTTCTACAAATAACGTTTAAAAATCTATTTTAAATGCCTACATTTCCTCGTAATTTTATTTGCATACAAATATGATAAAATCAACTTTTTTCCATTCACATGACTCTCTTACTATTCCACAAACAAATCCTTTATTCAAATCATTATTCTGTTATCTGCATCATGCTGATCAAATTAAATATAAGCAGAATTAGTCTTATTACAAACTTCCTTGTACATAAACGGGAAATAAGAAAATGCACAAGTTCAGTCCTTTAAAAGTCGGTCGATATGTGAAACAATTTAAATTCCATTCTCTTTGCTTGCCAAGAGTAAACAAAGGAGAAACGAGAACAAATATGTCTTCCCGTTTGTGAAAAGATTAAGTGGCTTACAACTGAAACCAATAATCCAGAACATCTCGAAAACGGTTAACTCTACAAAAAAAAAAATAGCATTAATTGTGTGTTTTAATGAGATGTACATTTTTTGCGTAGTATGTTTTGTGTACCTCTTATGGTTTACCAGTTTTACAAAAGTCATCCAGAATGAAGAGGTCTTCAGAGCCTATTCCCTGAAAATTTACAAAATCGTTACAGCCATTTTAAGAAAGTCAAATTTTTCGAAAAATGCTTCCTGTAAAGGGTAGTTTGGGATGGAGAGAAAGTCATGTGAATGGAACACATCAGATTTTTATTTGAAGCGGCGCCGTGACCGAGTTGTTAGACAGCCCGCCTCTCACCTAGGTGGCCCGTGGTTGCCCGGTCTTCTCCGGCTCCTCCGGTTTCCCCCGACACTCATTTCACTCATGATTGTTTCATCACCATCTTTCCTATCATCTACTAAGCTCTTATTTCATATCATCCACTTCCTCACGCTCACGCCTGGCTATGGGCCGACCACTCGTATCAGATTCTCCATTCTGTGGCTCCATGAAATTGGCTCCCCGGCATTCCTTGTAAGTCCTAGGCGGGTGTCAGTTATAAATACGGGAGGGTAAGCCAACTATATTTTTACTTTCTCTACACGTACTATGTGCATAGTGTATAGAGAAGATATTGTATTGGACCCAAAAATTCGATACCGTGATTTCACCGGAAATACATGTTTTGGGTCCCCCTGAATCCAAAAAAAGAATTTTTGAAAAAAGGTCCGTGCGTGTGTGTGTGTGTGTGTGTGTGTCTGTGGACAGCATAGCTCAAAAACGAAAAGACCGTTAAATACCAAACTTGGTATTTAAATTAGGTATCTTCCAAGGATGCGACACGAAGATTTTCAGGAAAATCCTCCCACCCCCAACTACCCTTTACATGGAACTTTTTATTTTCTCAAAAATGGCTTTAAGGATTTTGATTAAAATAGCGTATATTAAAGATATTTACCTAACAAATAATATGTATATCTTGAATTTTCTAGGAATAGCCTCTGAAGACTACTTTATTCTGGATGTATTTTGCATAACTGCTAAAGCGTAAGAAGTGGACAAAAACTTACCACACAAAAATGTAGAGCACATTAAAACACACAATTTATGTAATATAAATTATTTTCGAGGAGTTGATTGTTTTTGAGATATTCCTTGTTTTTGGTTTCAGCTTTGAAAAATTTGTACTTTCTCATACTGGAATTTGTCAACTCGTCGTGTACATACAAGCAAAATAGCAACCAGCTTTTGACTTCACTTTCACTTAGGATTACTTACAAGGAAGTAAGTAATAAGACTATTTCTGCTTTTTCTCGATTAACATGAAGTAAATAGAAGAATAAGCTTATTAACAATAATTTGTTACACAGAAGTAGAGAAAGTCATGTGAATGGAACCCATCAGATTTTTTTTATTTGTCATGTACTCATCTTTTAATCCAAGTCGTTTGAGCCATTTTGCAAAAAAAAAAAATCTGACGTGTTCCATTCACATCACTTTCTCTACATCTCTGCTACAAATTATTGTTAAAAAGCTCATGCCTCTATTTACTTGAAGCTAATCGAGAAAAAATTAGCAGAAATAGTCTTGTTACTTGCTTCCTTGTAAGTAGAAGAGAAATAAGGGAGTATCATAGATTGAAGTGATAGCCAAAAGCTGGCTGCTATGTGACTGAAGTTCCTTTGTTTATATGGACACGAGTTGACAAATTCCTGTATGTGAAAGGTTAAGTTTTTCAAAGCTGAAACTAAAAACAAGGAGTATCTCAAAAACGATCAACTCCACAAAAAACATGAATGCAACATAAATTGTGTGTTTAATGTGTTCTATATTTTTGTGCTTTTCTCCATTTAATACGGTTTAGCGGTTATGCAAAATTTCATAAAATTTATCCAGAATAAAGTAGTCTTCAGAGGCTGTTCCCAAAAACTACAAGATATACATTTTATTTGTCAGATAAATATCCTTAATATACGATATTTTAATAAATATCGTTATCAGCAGTTTTTAGAAGATTAAAATGTTTTAAAAAGGTTCCATGTAATGGGTAATTTGGAGTGGTGAGATTTTCCTCAAAATCTTCATGTCCCATTCCTGGAAGATATTAAACTTAAATACCAAGTTTGGTATTTTACCGACTTTTCGTTTTTGAGTTAATGTTTTCACGGACTAGCGGGCACACGGACACACATTCACGGACCTTTTTCTGGAAATACTTTTTTTTAGATACAGGAGACCATAAAACATATGTTTCCATTGAAATCTCGCTATCGAATATTTTGGTGGGTGCAATACCTTCTCTATACACTATGTGCATAGTATGTGTAGAGAAAGTAAAAATCGAACGTTTCAAAAAATATTTCAATTAAAGGGAATTTTGGCTTGGGGAGATTTTCTTGAAAAGCTTTGTGTTCCATACTTTGAAGATGCAAAACTGAAATACTAATTTTGGTATTTAGTTTGAGTTATACTGTTCACATGCGCGCACTCGGATCAGATTCTTAAAATATTTTTAGAATTCAGGGATCCTCAAAACATGTTATTCAAGTGAAATATCAAAAATAGCTCTAACGATTTTGATTAAAATACCGTGTATTAAAGATATTTATATGACAAATAAAATGTTTATCTTGAGTTATCTGGGAATAGCCTCTAAAGACCTCTTTATACTGAGTAAATGTTGCTGAATTTTGCATAACTGATAAACCGTAAGAGATAGACAAAGCCTTACAACACAAAAAACGTAGATCACGTTAAAACACAAATTATGTCATATGTTTTTTTGTCATGAAATTGACAATTTCTGTGATATTCCTTTTTATTGTTTTCAAATTTAAATTATTTTTTTCACACTGAAAGTCGTAAACTCCTGGCCCTTCATGGAAACGGATTTCAGCCACATGGCAAACAGCTTATAAAGATTTGACTATCGTTTTAGTCTAGTGTATTCGCTTATTTCCCTTCTACTTACAAGAAAGCGGGTAGTTAAGGCAATTTCTGATAATGTTTATCTTGGATATCATAAAGTAGATAGAAGAATATTCTTTAAATAATAATTTGTTACAGTGATGTAGGGAAGGTCATGTGAATGGAGCACATCAGGTCCTTTCTCTGTAAGTTGCAAGTGTGTAAGTATAGCCTTTGAACACAGATTGTGAACCTGCATAACTTTAATAACTTCGCATAAGAACCTAAAGTTAGAAATGATATAACACCATAATTGAACACCGTTTTACAGACGTCATATTGCTGAAAACTACATCCACAAGTGCATAAGTGTATATCGAATAAAGACCGAAAGTTAGTGATATAAACACTATAACTGAACAACGTTTTGCTGAATTCATATACCTACCAAATACATCTGCAGAAGACCTAAATTTAGAATGGCATAAACACCATAATTTAACATTTTGTTGACGTCATATTCCTATCAACTACATCTTCAAGTGTATAAGTGTATGTGGAATAAAGATCTTAAGTTAGAATGGCATAAACAGACATAATTGAACAACATTTTGCTGACCTCATATTTCTACCAAATGCAGTGGAACCTCACTTATACGTCTTTCAAGGGAGACTACTAATTTTAATTTTTCACCAAGAGTTTTCTTGTTTTCTTCCTTGCTGGCTGAAATTCACACATGTTTCTTCTCCTGTATGTAACTTGAAACTCCACATAAAATAAGTAAGTGACTGTTGGAACGACATGACGACAGTGAAAACTGCACAGCACACTAGCAGTACTCGATTGAAAGCAGAGAAGTGAGTGTTGGAACCAAGGTTAATAGATTGTTGGATGAATATGGCGACAATGTAACGATAAGCGTCAATTAAAAAACTCGTAAACCAGTCGATTCCAAGGCAATACCACAGAATGGAAACTCCGCTGTAATCCGTGCGCCAAAAGTCAGTGTGCATGCGCGAACTCCGCCATACTTGGACCGAGTAAACAGCTATTTGTTGAAGTTACACACTTCGTAATATACATTTTGTTATGTTATTAATTGTGTATTTTAGCAACTGGGAGTATACTCTACTCAACGGTTATATTGTACAAGTTAGAATATTTATTTACTGTTAAAGCTTTACTGCTCTTATAATGAGCAGTAGTCAGAGAAAAGGCGGCCAATGGTGCTCAAACTATAAGGCAAAAATAATTAAAATACAATTAATACGACAAAGAAATATGAAATGTCTCCTGTAAAATTAGTAATGTGGTTTATCATGTGCTTGCATCAAGCTTCAGTTTTTGTTTGTTTGTTTTTTTTTTCTATGATATGACTGATGTATTCTGTCTAATCATATTTACTGTCCATTTTGTATCAAGCCTGTTTATTATTTTATTAAATAATGCTTGGCAGCCCATAGAATCACTTGATTATTTACTATCTACATATTTGCCTAACCATACTTTCATGTTGCTACGGTTTGTTTTGTAGCTATGCCCAGCAAACAAAGCATTCTCAAAAATGTGATGTGTTCCATTCGTATGGCTTTTTCTAGCTGTTCCAAAACAAAATTTTCTTACAAAAGATGATACTTTTATCTACATCATGCTAATCAAGATAAACAATACCATGATTGCTCTTAATGCTTGATTCTTTGCAAGTAGAAGAAAAATAAGAGAATGCACAGGCTAAAGCGTTAGCCAAATCTTATGAAAGCCGGTGGTTATAGTATTTAAGCTTAGAACATAGAACATTTTTCGAAAAATTTTATTTTCTTAAAAATGGCTCTAACAAATAAGATGTATATTTTGAATTCTCTGGGAATAGCCCCTGAAGAGCTCTTTATTCTGGTTGGGGTTTACAGAATTTTGTATAACGGTTAAACCGTAAGAGATAGACAAAAACTCACTACATAAAATGTAGATATCGTTAACACACAGAATATGTCATATACGTTAATTTTTTACGTAGAGCTGGCGGTTTCTAAGTTATTCCTTGTTATTGGTTTCAATTTTAAACTAAATATCTTTTCTCCACGGGACCATAAAAGCGAACCGAACATCAATTGTTTCACATACCAACCAGCTTTTAAAAGATTTGAACCATCATTTTGGCCTAATGTATTTCCTATTTCCTTTCTACTTACAAGGAAACAAGGAATAGATCATTTCTGCTAATGTTTATCTTGATTCGCATGGCGTAGGTAAAAGAATAAGAAAAAAATTTTTGTGGAACAGCTAAAGAACCTTAAGTGAATAGCACACGTCAGATTTTATGCACTACGTTTTTGTCTATCTCTTACGGTTTACCAGTAATACAAAAGTTATATAAAAGTAATCTAGAATAAAGAGGTCTTCATAGGCTGTTCCCAGAAATACATTTCGTTTATCATAAGAGTACCTTAAACCTGCGACATTTTAACCAAAACCGTAAGAAATAGATAAACTCTTACTACACAGAGAGTGTTAAAGCCCATAATTTGTCGTGTACATTTTTATGGTGTTAATCATTTTCGAAATTCACCCTGTTATTGGTTAAAGTTTTGCAAATACATAACCATTTTCTTTCGTGGAAACTACCATTCATGTCTTTTTCTTTTCTTTTTTCAAGCTTTTGCAAATAGAATGAGATTTCAAAGCATCACATAGCTGCTGGCATTGAAAAGATTTGACTACTGTTTATACCTATAACGGAAAGCAATTAAAATGTATCTCTATTAAAGAAACAGAAGAATAAATAGTTTGTAGGAGAGCAAGCAGAGGTCATGTGTATATCACACATGAGATTGTTATTATTTATGTTCGTGTCTTTTTACTTTCTCTAGCCCAATATGTACAATGTACATAGGGAAAGGGAAGTATTGTATTCCACCCAAAAATTCGATACCAACATTTCACCGGAAATGCATGTTTTAGGACCCCTGTATGCAAAAGCAGCATTTTCAGAAAAAGGTCCGTGTATGTCCGTGTGTCTGTGAACTCAAAAATGAAAAGTAGCTAAAATACCAAACTTGGTATTTAAGTTTAGTATCTTCCAGGGATGCGACACGAAGATTTTGAGAAAATTTCCCCCACCCCAAACTACCCTTTACGTGGAACTTTTTTCGAAAATTTTGATTTTCTTAAAAATGGCTCTAACGGTTTTGGTTAAAATATCGTAAATTAAAGATATTTATCTAACAAATAAAATGTATATCTTGAATTTTATGGGAATAGCTTCTGAAGAACTTTATTCTGGATGAATTTTGCTTAATTTGGCATAACTAGTAAACTGTAAGAGATAGACAAAAACTTACTGTATAAACAATTTAGGCCTTGTTAAAATACACAAGTTATGTCATATACATTTTTCTCGTGGAGCTTACCGTTTTCGAGGTATTCATTATTATTTGTTTCAGTTGTGAAGTACTTATACTTTTCTCAGACGGGAGCGTCCAGTTTCCTTTTGTTCTACTCGTGGCCAAGAAAAGATGCGATTTGTAATTACAATTGCGTAACGACAGCTTTTAAAACATTTGACTATTGGTTTGGCCTAGTGTATTCCCTTATTTTCTTCCTACTTATACAGAACTAAATAATAAGAACATTTTGCTAATGAGTACCACGATTAGCAAGGTGCAGAAAGAAGAAGAATCTTATGTATGAAGTTTGTAGAAGAGCTAGAGAAAGTCATGTGAGTGTAACACATAAGATTTTTATTATACATGTTTTAATCTGCTTAAAATGGAATGTAATAAACAGCGTTCGCTATGCGTTTACTAGGTCCCAATATGGCGTCTAGCGCAAAGTTTGGCTTCAAGCACATCAAAGGAGCCGCCCTCGAGTTTCCTTTCTGTATACTCTCTATGCTGTGGCTATACACAGCAAACGTAGCACCATACGTTTTTTAAAAACGTATAAATGGATACATTTTGTGTATGGAGATCAGAAAAAGTGACGCATTGCCGAGAAAACGTGTATTGAAAACGTTTAATTGAGGGAAATTTTAATGGAGAATGACTGGTCTCTAAAAGTTTATCATATATATGCGAAAAATGTTGAAGTGAATAACGTATAGGTAAGTTTCAACTGTACATCTGCAAGTGTATATCGAATAATGACCTAAAGTTAGAATGACATAAACATAATAATTTAAAAACGCTTTGCTGACTCATATTCCTACCAAATACATCTAGAAGTGCATAGGTGTATATCAGATAAAGACTATAGTTAGAATGGCATAAATGGGCATAATTGAACAAGGTTTTGGTGACGTCAAATGTATAAGTGTATATCGAATAAAGACATGAAGTTCGAATGATATAAACAGACATTATTGAACAGCATTTTGCTGACGTCATACTCCCACCAAACAGATCTACAAGTGAGTTCATGGGCTACACAGCATAGCATGAAAGTGGATGAACGTTTTGACGTTCACCCTGCAAGCCCGGTGGACATGCTCATGAAAAATTCGCTATCTTGGCGCCCTATGCCCATGACGTAATTAGCGATAATTCTCTTAGCGGCAGGGAATTCTGCCCCAGGCACTGCGCCTGTCACTCACTCAACAAGAACGGATTGACACCGACTGGAGGGAAAGGGGTGATTTTTGTGGATGTGCCAGAGATTTCCCGTCAATAATCGCCAGCACCATGTCATATCTCCGGCTGTCACATAACCTTTCCGTATTATTTAGCTCTGCAAAGTTTTTTATCCCTTAGCATATGCCATGCGAGAATATAATGCGAGCGGTTAATGACACGCTTTCGCTTGACAATTTGTCTACTGAATAGGTCATTCTTGTTTGTTGTGAGCAGTGCATAGTTATTGTATTCACCCACATTGTCGCCCTCCGTGGTGTAATGGTTACCATGCTAAATTCACATACCCAAGGTCGCGGGTTCAAACCCAGCGGAGGACAATGGATTTTTTGGGGCGTAAAAATCCTTAGCAAGGCTTCCTTCGGAAGGGAAGTAAAGCCGTGGGTCCCGAGTCGTAGATTTACGGCACGTAAAAGAACCTCAAGCCAGATAGAGAGGCCTCTGAGCAAAATTAAGCGGTCTTTCACGTCCAATTTAGAATGGGACGCAAAGAACCACAGCAGTTAAAGAGCGTCCATAAATAACACGACATTTACATTTTCATTCTCCCACATTACTTTATCTATTCTACAAACAAAATATTTCTAAAAATCTGATACGTTCCAATCATATGACTTTCTCTATATTTCTGCTACAAATTATTGTTAAAAAGCTTATGCTCCTATTTACTTCAAGCTAAATGAGAAAAAATAGCAGATTTAGTCTTATTACTTGCTTCCTTGCAAGAAGAAGGCAGTACCACAGGTGATAGTCAAAAGCTGGTTGCTGTTGAGTGAAGTTCCTTTGTTTGTATGGACAGTAGTTGACAAATTCCTGTATGAGAAAAGTACGCTTTTAAAGCAAAAATCATAACAAGGAATATCTCAAAAACCACCAACATCACGCAAAAATGTATATAACATTAACTGTATGTTTTTAGGAGCTCTACATTTTGTGTTAGGTAAGTTTTTGTCTATCTCTTACGGTTTGTCAGTTATGCAAAATTTCGTAAATTAATCCAGAAGTCTTCACAGACTATTCCCAGAAAATTCAAGATATAAAATTTATTTGTCTACAAATACATTTCATTTGAGATATTTTAATTAAATTATTACAGCCATTTTTGAGAAAATCAAAATTTTCCAAAAATTTTACATGTAAAGCGTAGTATGAAGTTGGGGGATTTACTTGAAAATCTTCGCGTCGTATCCTTGGAAGGTACTAAACTTAAATACCAAGTTTGGTACTTAACGAACTTTTCGTTTTTAAGTTATGCTATTCACAGACATACTCACAAACATGGACCCTTTTACAAAAACGTTTTTTTCGGATTCAGGGACACCCAAAACATGTATTTCCGGGGATATACCGGTATCGAATTTCTGGGTGCAATACAATATCTTCTCTATACACTGTGTACATAGTACGTATAGAGGCAGTAAAAATGTTATTTATCTGCTTAGTACTAATCAAATTAGTATTATCAGAAATGACCTTACGTTCCTTATAGTAGGAGAGAAATAAAAGAAATCAAAATAAAAAAATAATATACACATATACATATATACATACAAATGAAATCACCTGTTATTTATGGACAATCTTTAACTGCTTTGGTTCTCAGCGCCCCATTCTAAATTGGGCGTATATACACATAAACACACATATATATACACATACACATATATATACATATATACATACACATACATATACATACATATATACATATATAAATATTAATATATACATACATACATATATAAATATATATACATACATATATACATATCTATATATACATATATACACACATACATATATACATACATATATATTCATACATATATACATATACACACACCAAATTTACATACATACATATATACCTACATATATACATTCATATATATCCATACATACCTATATATAAATATATATACAAATACATGCATATATACATACATATATATACATATACACATATACACCTATACATATACATATATACACATATATATACATATATACACACATATACACACATATATACATATATTTACCAATAAACTTATTTACCAATATACTTATTTACTAATATACATATATATACATATATACATATATACACATATATACATATACACACACATTTATATACATATATAAACATATATACATACATATATACACATATATATAGATATACATACATACATACCTACATATATACATATATATACATACATATATATACATACTAATATATACATACATACAAATACATATACATATACATATACACATACATATACATATACCTACATAAAACATATACCTATATACATACATACATACATATACCTATATACATACATACATATACCTATATACATACATACATAAACATACATATATTACCATACATATATATACATATATACATATATATACATACATACATATAAACATATATACATACACATATATATACATACATAAATATACATACGTATATACATACATATATACATACAAACGTATATACATACATACGTATATACATACATACACATATACATACATATACACATACATATATACATACATATACATATATACACACATATATACATACATATATACATACATGTATATATGTATATACATGTATGTATATATATGTATATATGTATATATATGTATATATGTATATATATGTATGTATATATGTACATATATGTATATATGTATGTGTATATGTAAGTATATATGTATGTATATACGTATGTATATATATATATATATGTATATATATGTATGTATATATGTATATATATGTATGTATATATGTATATATATGTATGTATATATATGTATAAATGTATATGTATGTATGTAAATATATGTATGTACATGTATGTAAGTATATAGGTATATGTATGTATATAGATATATGTATGTATATAGGTATATGTATGTATGTATATAGGTATATGTATGTATGTATATAGGTATATGTATGTATATGTATGTGTACATGTATATGTATGTATATATGTATGTATATATATGTATGTATGTATATATGTATGTATGTACATGTATGTATATCTATATATATATGTATATATGTATGTATATATGTTTATATATGTATATATATGTGTGAATATATATATGTATATATGTATATTGGTAAATAAGTATATTGGTAAATATATGTATATATGTGTGTATATGTGTGTATATATGTATATATATATGTGTATATATGTATATATGTGTATATGTATATATGTATGTATATATGTATATATATATGTATATGTGTATGTATTTATTTATATATACATATACATATATTAATATATATATACATATACATATTCACATATACATATATATACATATACACATATACATATACATGTACACATATATATACATATATGCATATATACATACACACATATACATATAAATACATATATACATATACACATATACATACAAATATATACATATATATAACATTTACATATATATATATATACATACATACACATCGATATTCATACATATACATATATATACATAGCTATATATATACATAGCTATATATATACATACATATATATACATACATAGATATAAATATATACATAGTAATATATATATACATAGATATATATATACATATATATACATACATACATATAGATACATATATACATATATATACATTCATATATACATATATATAAATACATATATACATATATAATACATTCATATATACATATTCATAAATACGTATATACATATATATAAATACATATATACAAATACATATATACAAATACATATATACATATATAAATATTAATATATACATACATATATAAATATTAATATATACATACATATATATATACATACATATATACATATCTATATATACATATATACACACATACAGATATACATACATACATATATATATACATACATATATATTCATACATATATACATATATACATACAATATTTACATACATACATATATACCTACATATATACATATATATACATTCATATATATCCATACATATATATAAATATATATACATATACGTATATATACATACATATAAATATACACAAATACATATATATATACACATACACATATACACATACACATATACATATACATATATACATATACATATACACATACATATATACATACATATACATATATATACATATACACATACATATATATACATACATATACATGTACATTCATATATATAAACATATACATACACATATATACATACATATATATACATATATATACATATATACATACATATACATACATATATACATACATATACATACATATATACATATATATACATACATATATATACATATATACACATGCACATATATACATACATATATATACATATATACATACATATATATACATATATGCATATACATATATACATATATACATGTATATACATACATATATACATATACATATATACATGTATATACATGTATATACATACATATATATACATGTATATGTATATACTTGCATATATACATGTATATCCATACATATACATGTATATGTATATACATACATATATACATGTATATACATACATGCATATACATGTATATGTATATACATACATATATACATGTATATACATACATGAATATACATGTATATGTATATACATACATACATACATGTATATACATACATGAATATACATGTATATGTATATACATACATACATACATGTATATACATACATGAATATACATGTATATGTATATACATACATACATTTATGTATATACATACATGAATATACATGTATATGTATATATACATGTATATACATACATATATATACATGTATTTACATACATGCATATACATATATATATATATATAAATACACATATATACATATATATACACATGCATATACATATATATGCATATATATACACATGCATATACACATATATACACATGCATATACACATATATATATATATTCATATATATGTATATGCATATACACATATATACATATATATACGCATATGTAAATATAGACAAATACATATATATACATTTGTAAATATATACAAATACATATATATACATGTACATACACATATATCCATATATATACATATATACATACTCATATATACATATATATACACATATCTACATACATATATATACACATATATACACATATATACCCACTAATATATATATACATATATATTGACCCATATATATACATACACAGATATATACATATATACCCACATATATATACATACACATATATATACATATATATACAGACACATACATATATATACAGACACATACATATACATATATACATACACATATATATACATATATATACATACACATACATATACATTTATACATACATATATATATACATATAAACATACATATAAACATAAATATATATACATACATATAAACATATATATACATATATACATATATAAATATATATACATATATAAACATAAATATATATACATACATATAAACAGATATATATATATATACATATATACATATATAAATATATATATACATATATAAATATATATAATAATATATATACATATATAAATATATATAATAATATATATACATATATAAATAT